>BQNB010065485.1:0-34922 GCA_026074375.1 Tanacetum coccineum
CCTAGCCCTACTTTTTACTGTTTTTCCGTTGGGGGAAAGTGATACTTAAATGTGTTTGAAATGTTTTGAATTGAACTGTGTGAAATGTGGTTTTGTTTTTGGACAAGTTATGTGCTTATGACTGCTATGTGTATATTAAGTGTTTGGATCGGATGGGTACGCCTACCCAGTGATTGTGATTATAGGAGCGGATGGGTACACCTACCCAGGTTGTGTGAGGTCCTGCCCTAATAGAGTGCTCCAGCTGGTAGGCCCTTTAGGTGCGTAAGTGACATATTGTGATTGACTAGCTGTGGAGCTATGTCTTGGATTATTGTGATTGACTAGTTGTGGTGCTATGTCTTGGATTATTGTGATTGACTAGCTGTGGTGCTATGTCTTGGAGTGTATGCATAAATATTCACTGTCATATAGCACTATTGTCTACTGTTGAAGTATTGGCACAACTTTTGGGTTTAAGGTCAAACCTACGAGCTCACCAACATTATTGTTGACATTTTCTAGTATCATTTTCAGGTGTGTCAAAACAAAGGTATGTGATTGGTGTTGGAAGAGAAAAGATGTAACCCAAGGGGACAGGGTAGAGATGGACGTGGTTTTGGAATTTTGTTAAGATTTTAACCTGTAAAGTTTTGTAAACTTTAGTTTTATGAATGTAAATTATAAAGTGTATGATCTTGTATCTTGTGCGATGAAAGATATCGTCGCATCCCGTGTTTTCGCTACTGACGGGGTGTGATACTTTGTCCAAGGATAACTTCAATTTAGTAGGCAAAGGAAAAATTGTTGGTTTAGCAGCAGTAAGACCAATATCAAATAACAAATCAACAATGTACTTCCTTTGATTCAAGTGAGTACCAGTTGAAGTGCAACATAGCTCCATTCCCAAGAAATATTTAGCTAATCCCAAATCCTTTATTGTGAATTTCTTGTCAAGTGCTTGTTTCAAATGAACTATTTTAGCTACTGAATTTCCAGTGATCAATACATCATCAACATAAACCAAAGCTACAGTAAAAGTGTCTTGCTTCTGTCTAACAAACAAAGAGTAATCATGCTTAGACTGAACATATCCTAATCCAACTAGGAATTTAGTAAGCTTATGGTTCCACTGTCTTGAAGCTTGCTTAAGGCCATATAAGGATCTATTGAGCTTACAAACTTGTCCTGCAACAGCCTTGTCATATCTTTGAGGAGGCAACATGTATATTTCTTCATTAATGTACCCATGTAAAAAAAACATTGTTTACATCAAGCTGATGTAATGGCCATTGTTTAGCTGTAGCCAAGGAAATTAATACCCTAACTCTAGCTAATTTAGCAACTGGTGAAAATGTATGCTTGTAACCCAAACCTTCATTTTGATTAAAACCTCTGACAACAAGTATGGCCTTCTTTCTTTCCTCTGATCCATCAGGCTTAAATTTGCTTTTAAACACTGATGTGTCCTAAAACACACATCATTTATACCCCGTAAAACACTATTAATCGGACTAAAAATGCTAAAATATGGATAATTATCTTGCAAATATGTTTGTTTGGTATTTTATTGTCTTGCAGGTAAAAATAATTGAAAATGGAGCAAAAACGAGAAAATACGAGTTCGTCGCGATAAAGAGTGCTTATTATTCAAAATCAAGACAAAGTCGTGAAAAGTTCCCGAACATGCCATTGGAAAGAGCACGAGAAAGCGAGTCTAACGGTGCTTTTAGATCTTGTTGGGCCAGCCTGTAACCCATTTTATGGGCCGGGCCAGCTTAAACATGTTAAAGCCCAACTTAAAAATCTAAATTTTATATAAGCTTGGATGACGTCATCTTGCGTCATACACACGTGCCTTAAATTAATTCACTTTCTGTCACGTGATAAAGCACTAAAAGAAGAGAGCTAATAGAAAGACTACACGTGGCATTGGAATTGTTATATCTTCAATTCATTTTTGATGCATATGATCCAATAGACGGAGTTCGTTGCGTAAAAATGAAGCAATCAAATAGGCCACGTGGAGCACTTGGAGTGGCTGGATTTATTTTCATCGTACCTCAATCCGTGTGAAGGAATTACATGCCAATGATTGGCTCATGATTGTGGCGGTGAACTTTGAGATGTTGGCAAAAGTTACCCCTCAAATGGCTATAAAAGCAACACGCTACCCTTCATTTTGGGGGGATCTAGGCTTTTTATTTTCTTAGTTTTAGTATTAAGTTTTTAGCTTATTTTAGTTTGGTAGTAGCTTATTTCTGAAATTCGTCCTTATTGTAC
This sequence comes from Tanacetum coccineum, assembly GCA_026074375.1. Classification (NCBI taxonomy): domain Eukaryota; kingdom Viridiplantae; phylum Streptophyta; class Magnoliopsida; order Asterales; family Asteraceae; genus Tanacetum; species Tanacetum coccineum. Next base: position 2,263 of record BQNB010065485.1, read on the forward strand.
TAGTTTATTTCACAAGCTTATTATGATGATGTAATGAAAATGGTTTAAAGCGTGTTGAAGATCTTGGTTTGCTTATCTTATTCTCATTCATTCGTTTCTATTCTTTTTGTGTTAGCTTATTCTATAAGCTGAATTTTCGTGGTTATTTTCGTAGCTTATTATTTTCAAAAGTTCTTAAAAACTTAAATAATGACTCCTATAAGCTCTCCAAGCTAATTCGATTCATTATCAATTGTTTTTAAATACTTTTTGAATTAATAAGCTAGAATAAGCTCGAATATAGCTTATTGTTGTGCTTATATCGATTTAGTTTAAATAGAAGCTCACATTTTCTGTTTAGATAAGCTTCTAAATAGCTTATTTGGTTTAAAGTGAGCTTAAATTGTTAGATTAAACTTTTGTGAGCTTATTTGCTTTGTCGATTGATTCGTTTATATGCTTAAAGCTTATTCTAAATCTTTGTTGCTTATCTCATGTGCTTATTCATCTAAGTTTAGTGCTTATTTCGTTTAGGTTGTAGGCTTAATAAGTATTCTTAATTTTGGATCTCGTCTTTAGCTTATTTTACTTTAGCTTATTTTCGTGTTTCTTGTTTATTTCATTTTAAAGCTTATTATCTTATTAAAAGTGCTTGTCTCATTATGCTATCTGCTTAATCTAGTTGGCTTATTAAGCTCTTAAGTAGTATTCATTGTTTGCAACATTATTTGAGCTAATTCAATTCTAGTGGATTCATAATTGTAGTTTAAGCTTTTAATTGTTTATTGTAGTGGTATCATAGCTTATTTCTGTGCCATAGCTTATTAGTGTATGCTTATTCGATTGTGCTTATTGGTCTAGCTTATTATAGATAGCTTGTTTGGTGCTTATCAAGTAGAAAATAAGGTACGTTTGGTTTGATTAAAAAACAAGTTGGGCTTTCAGTAATAGACAAAACTGTTAGACTTGTGTATTTGTTATTGGACTCATGAATTAGAACTAGGCTTAATTTTAACTAGGTTGCCTTATCAGATTCAAGTTCATCAAGTTCATCTTTAAGGGATTCAACGTACTTTAAATCTGCATGCATTTCTTGCTTAAGTTCATGTACAAATGCGAAACTATCATTCTGAGTCTTAAGGGCAAGGGGCATCAAACATATCTTAACTAGGATTTCCATATCTTGCGCAGTTGGGTTACGAAGATGAAGAAGGTTGTTTGAATGTTTTACCCATGCTTGATTGACAATTTCTTTCAGATGATTAATGTTATTCTTCATGACATTATATGCTTGTCTACTTTTGCTTATTGATTTAGACACTGGTAAGAAATCTATGTTTTTGAAAATATTTGGTTTTGTTTTCACAAATGATTTTCTCCACATTTTCTTTCTTATTTCATTTGCCTGTGCGAACTGAATTTCATAATGCTGAGTCGGGGGTTTAAAAATTTCATAAAGACTATTTAACTTTGTGTAGTCAAAAGGTTTCACTAAGTCTTTATTCAATTTTGATCGACTCTCGTTATCAAGAGTCAGAGTCTCTTCCCGATCGGGGACGAGTCTGTTTGCAGGATCAGATTGGTCATGTGGGATCGCATACAAACATGGTATCTCATTTTGAGCCTTTTTGAGGTACCTTGGATTGGCAAAGGTAGGTCTTCCATTAAATGTAGGGCATTTGGGTGCTAACATATGAATGGTTTGGATTGATTGACTCCGTTTGTAAACAATTTCATTCAAAAACTTTAACTGGTTTTCCATTGAAATCATTTTGTCAATATCTTTTTCTTCCTTAAGCTTCAAATCCGTTATTACCTTTGTTTTCTCCTTGACAAGACCTTCGTAATGTGACTTGGTTAAAAGACTCTGTTTGACTAACTCATCATGTTTCTCTTTGACAACTGAAATTTCATAGGCTTTAACTTTTAAACTTTCTTTTATGTCAGTTTTCCTTTGACTAATAGTCCCTAGAGGTTCATTTAACTACGTTCAAGTATGTCATAGTCAACTGTACGATCATAAAGGCCTTGTACCTCCAAACTCAGTCTGTTTAACTTAATGCAACTAGCAACTATCCCGAATACTATTTAATTCCCCTAAAGTTCTACTAGTTTCCGTAATGAAAAATTTGCACTCAGTTAATTCTTGAGTCAATGTTCATTTGATTTCTGTAATTGCTTTTGATCTTTTTTATTTCAATCGACTCAAAGCTTTAAATTAGCAATTAAATTAGCAAGGCAACAACACGCTCATCATCCAACATCTACATCATTTTGTCTCCTGAATATCATTATTACACATATCCCGGTTGAGTCCAGGAATGACATTTTTATCACCCGTTTCCAACTACAACAAAGTGTTTACTAATGGATTCAAGATGCTCAAAATGTTGTATGTCCATTGGCAAACACATTATCGTCGTATTGTATTGTACCATGCATGGCTCATCATCTGTGCTGAGTCTGCAAAAGGAAACCTCCTGAATTTTGCCATGTAACTGTAATGTGCTCCATCTCTTGTATCATCATCTCTTCATCCGTGTACTGCCTACCAGTCAGATTGCTCTGGCTTTAAAGTGAACACATTCTCAGGCTTGTTTAACAACTACACTTCCTTGTGAAACGTGGAGTTTTAACCCGTTTTGGCTTTCTGCATTCCTTAGCATAATGCCCAAATTCCTTGCAGTTAAAACACTGTATCCCAGACTGTTGCACTACTGGACCACCTACAGTTTCCCTAGCCCCAACAACATTCACTGCCCTCTGATTCCCAAACTGTCCAGTCTGATTGTCATTCTTGTACCTTGGAGTAGTGTCCATATTCTTGTTTCTGGTGTTTGAGGAAGGTCAGGTTGTAGTTGGTATGTTTGTAGAGTTCTGAGTACTTTGCAATGAGAGCCAAATATTTCAGCATGTCTTTATCCTTCTGAGCTAGTTCAGAGATCACTGCTTCTTATCTCTTTGCCTTTGTATCTGGTAGTTGGCATAGATCTGGTTGGAATTGAAGCTTTAGATGTTGGTGCATATGATTTTTGTGAGGTTTTGATGTTGGGTAATAAGGGTGCTTGTATGTTTGAGCAAGTAGCAACAAGTGCAATGGTTAGCATTACTTGCCATATCCTTATCAGCACGGAGTTCATTAACTTCTTTGGTATATTTCAGAATGTCCAAAGAGCTTATGGTATGAAACTTTCATACCAACTTGTGTTTGTTGCTGAACAATTATTATAAAGCTTATGACCAATCTGGTTGAAGTTTGTTGAAGAAATTGAACATTGACTTGCATCGTAGCAACTGTCAGAATTGTTTCTGATCATTTTCATGCATCATCTTGTAGAATCTGTGTAGTAAGACTCAATTGTTTTCTCCATACGTGAGAGTGAATTGACCAACTCCCAAAATAAGTTTCGTCCTTGACATCTTTGAATAATTAGAGTAATTTCACCTTGTATAAGCCTTTCGATGGCTTCCCACATTTCTTGAGCTGACTGACATGCGCCTCAACAGTTGATATATTTCATCTCCAATTCAGTCAATATCAAATGAATCGCTTCCATTTCTGATTCAAAATGAGCTCTGTTTTCAGGAGTCATATTCATAGCTGTCTCGACTGTTGTTTGTTCAGGAACTGCTGGGAGAATCCTCTGTTGCAGGAACAGCTGGTGTTGTGACAATCGTTGGAGTGGTAATGACCTTTGAGAATGCACTTACCGTAGTCCACACCATAATGGTCTTGTATCAATGTATCATAAGAACGTGATCAGCCATTGTGCAATATCCGTACTTGTATGCAAAGCATTGGTGGTCTATCCTTGAATCCAGACTTGCCATTATGTTGATAATCGCATTTGACTGTCGGTTTGTGGAAGTTGTGATTGGAGTTGTCATGATGATGATTGTTTGAATTATGAAGTGAAAAATGATTTGTAGGATCTAAGATGATAAGAGTAGTGTTGGTGGTATTTGTCTTGATGTTACAAATTCGATTAAACAAATTCGGTAACAAAATCGGTAAGGAAAAGTCGGTAATAAACACGGTAACAAACTCGGTGAACCAAATCCGGTAACAAACTCGGTAAGCCAAATCAGGTAACAATTTCGGTAAATCAAATCCGGTAACAAACTCGGTAAGACAAATTCGGTAACAATTGTTGTATGATATTGGATAGATCAAACTCAGAAGGTTTCTCGGACAAAGTAAAAATTCGGTAGAGTTGACGGAACAAATTTCTCGAACATGTCTTCGAAGCAAATTTCGGATAAGTTACAAATCCGAAATTAGCTAACAAATTTTTCCTATTACAAAATTCGATATTACCTTTTCCTAACACAAAACTCATAAAAACTCGACTTATGCGAATTACCGAGAACTCTTATGCGAATTACCGAGAATGAAATGAAATCCTAGAACACACTTTTAGATAAAACCGAAAAATGTGTGCACTATTATAACTCTTATGCGATTTATCGAGATTGAACTGAAATCCAAAAACACACTTTTTTTTGTAAATTCTAAGCAAATTCGGAATAAATACTCTAATTCGGTGTACTATTTTATCCAAATAACAAACTCGGTAGTAGTAGAACTCGGTATACTACTTTTTTGCAAACTCGGAACAGATTTTTTAACACAAACACGTACCGAATTTTATAAAACAACAAAAATGAAAGTTTAAAACCTCCTAAACTTTAAGCAAGATGAAACCTTGAGTAGTTAGGAAGATCAAAAACTCACTTTTGTAAGCTTTATAGAATTTTCGAACCTTAAAAAATGTAAAAAAAACACCACACGAACACAACTCGGTATCCCCTAGGCTCTTGATACCAAATATTGGTACCCTAATATATCATTTCACTTCCATACAAATAGGTATGAATCAATGATAAGAAACCATAAGAAAAGAGATAGGAGAAGAATGAAAGAATTTTAGAGAGAGAAACTTGAGAGAGAAAGTAGAGAGGAAAAATGATGGTTGATTACCTTGTGAAAAATACAAATGAGACCAACACACACCCTCTCCAAGAGTGGAGAGGGGTATTTATAGTTTCTTACTAACCTAGGGTGACGCCTAGGTGTAGTGTTGTTGGGCCGGCTCGGGTTTTGGGCTTTAGCCCGCAACGTATACAATATTAGATTAAATCACGAGCCCAACTCCCTTTCTAGCCAATTACAACGACTAATAAATAAAGACCGAGTTTCCTTGTTTGACTTAATATTTTGAGGCTAACAATCTCCCCCGAAGCGAGGTCTTTGAATCTTACTTCCTTGGACTTATTGAGATTGCTTTGTCGTTTAGTTCTTGAGTCTTTGTTTTGGTCTTTATCTTGTTGTAGGCTTGTTCCTTCATGCTTTGTGATATTTGATCTTGAGCCTTTGTCATTGTCTTTCGACTTTGTCTTTTGTTCCAAGATCTTTAAATCTTTATCCTTGTTTGTCTTTAACGTCTTTGCCACCTTGCGATCTTGTGTCTTGACCAACATGCTCATACTTTGCATCATCTTGAAAGCTTTCTAATAATCTCCCCCGAAGCTTGATTTCTGAGGAGTTATCGTTAATATCAGAGTTTGCGGAAGTCTTTGTCTTTAATTCTTGAGCTTTCATGATTCTTGAATCTTGATGCTTATAGAATGTCTTTGTAGAGTGAGCATGAGCATGTGGTAATGAATCCGACTTCAGCTGGAATGAGGCATCACCATCTCCATCTTTATGTATCCTGAAATAAAACAGTTAGCAATAAAGCGGGTGGACGAATATGGCTTTGTCATTCGTCCGGATTTGGTTAGATTAACCTCCGGTTCCGTAGGACCGTTTTACAGTATAAATACTGTACCTGTGATCAGGTAGATTCAAAGAATCTCCTTGACAGGGTTTCCAGCTCAAAGCGTAGGATCTTCTAACACAGATGTATTAGATTTGCCATGCTTGCTAGTTCTCATTACCGGAACGTCTCAAAGCAGACAACACGGTAAGAGTGAATCAGATAGTTACTATCTTTCTGATTATGTCGTCAATTCATTTACTGGACCTTTATCGATATCCAGTTGACACAAGCTTGATTCATATAGAATCTCGCAAGTCACCTACCGCAGTGCTGTTTGATGATGACACTGGAAGGATTTCCATTCGTCATTGTGAATACTAAAGAGTATCACTCTGAATGTTCTGGCAGAATCACAAGGATAATGCGTAGGACTCTTGTTAACAGCTTGTGAACTTAATGATGTTCAACAAGTGTTTGTCATGGAATGTGTCCTAATGAGATTTATTTGATGATCTCTTGGCTCTAGACTCGATTAGTGCGTTTTGGTTTTAGTAATCGGAGGCTGGAGCAGACTGCCACCTATTCAATATTAACTAACTCGGAGTGAGAAAGTCAATAGAAGTCGTGTGTATCTCCGTGACAAATGAGACAAGTTTCTTTTGAGAGAAACCCGAATGGCTGGGAAGGGTTGTGCATTGCATCACTGGGTCCATGATGTCGTCTTCAATGTCAGCAATCAACATTGTGATTCTGACAGCATATGTATTGACCCGGTTTCTGCCTAAGTTGTGTGGAGGGCTTCTTTCTTTTCACCCTTTATCCATACATTTCTTTTTAATTCTTCAACCCCTTCAATGCTTACCAAGACGTCATTACTAACACCTTGTTGTGATTGTTCCAGTGTTAGCTCAATCTTAGTCGGCATTCTTCCCTTATACACATTCATCTCCAATCATACCTAAGGACTGCTATTTCTAACTATGGAGTGTCCTTGGGTAGATCCCTCCGGTTCTGGTTGGATCATAGGACAAATACCTAACCTTACCACCTTATGACTTCAGAATCGTCGTGAGATAAGATGTTGTAGGGTTTGAGATCGTAACCATAAAACCTTTTTCGAATAGCACTTTGAGTCTTTAAGATCAATTATTATTTTCAAGATCACATTTTAAATACATTTCTCCCCTTATTTTAAATACTAATCCACTTAGTTTTTGAAATACTGTGTGATTAAAATTTGTCTTGAAATACCATGGGAAAATCTTTTACTTAGCATGAATTACATGGAACATATACTTGCTCCCCCTCAATTTTACATATGTTTGACACCAAAAACAATGATACCAAGTTGTAAAATGAATATAAAATTGAGGTTGAACACTTAGTCATCTTATAACTATCATTCTATTGAATTGTCATTATTATCTTGTTGTTATTAAGAGACTTTTTGGGAATGGTTTGAATACATAAGAATGGTCGTGAGATGATGTATCCAAACTCATTAAACGTTGTTTTTTGAAAAACTCCCCCTTGAAAGATGGAGTGTTGAACACATAATTTTGAAAGATTATGAATCGTCAGTGAGAAATTCTTGAAAAAATTATGTTCAACATTTTGAAAAACATCATGTTAGAAGACTTCTCTTCCAACTTTAAGGGTAAGCGCACTTATGCGTACACTATCCTTTTTCTTGAGCTTAAAACTTTGAATGTCTTGTAAGAACAGCTCAAGACCGAGGAAAAAAAAAAAAAACGTTGAATTTCCTCGTTGTTATGGATAAGTTATCTTTATAAGATAAACCTTTCCTTTATTTGAATTTCCGGGGTACGTACTGATATTTGACATAAGCATTAGAAAACTTAGAAATGACATGTTTTGAAAACATTTGAAACTCCTTTTCCGAAGACTTCATTTACCGCCGTGTCCGAAATTAAATCAACATTTCTAGGTACGTAAATGTTATCGATTCCAAGAGACATGTCGAGAAGAATATTTTTTTGAAACATTTTCTGATTTTTTGATTTTGTATTTTCTTTTTGAAATTTTATATTTTTGTATTGTTTTCTTTTTATAAAAAAAATAATTTACATTGTTGACCTCAACATTGTTAGGTGATAGGTGAAATAGTCATTCCACACATCGTTCGGGGTGATGTATCTGTCTTGTCTGCTGGAGGAACAACTTTTGGAACCAGCTTTGAACGTGACAGTTCATTGCTGTGGTCGTGAATTCCGAGTTCTGAACTGTTATGATCAGAAGTCATTTGTCGTGGAGGAGCGAGGCCTGAACTGTTGTGAACAGACGTCATTTGATGCAGCTCATCTTTTGTGAAACCATTCTGGCACTGGTTTCTTAGATATCAGTAATTTCAGCAACCACACTCTGAGATTTTCCTGCTTTTCAATTATAGTCATCTGCATTTAGGTCAATTCTTTGTTGCTTTTGACCATTGAATGACGTACCTACACTTAAACTCAGAGTTTGTTTGCATGCATGAATATGATGGATATCTACATTTGAACCATGTGTGGGTTCACTTTCAACCTTGCTCGTGAAAGAGTTGAATAACTTTCCTGTGGGAACCCACCTAAGACCAACAGTCTTGAAAATTCTACCCGTTAGTTGCCACCTAAGACAAGATCTAGGATTCATTGTTTTCTCAGGGACAGTGGTAGTCTTTTTGTTTAAGAACCTATGTCCTGTGGGGATCTGTCTTTCTGGTTTCTTAGATGCACTTGACTTTTCTACGGGCATATATCTCTTTGTTGTCTTATGGGATTTTGCATCCTTATTATGTGCAGAGGCACGAGGATTTAACCTTGAGAGGTATTCTAAGACGCATTCATCATGATTTGCACTGTAAAGGCACTTTTTGCATGTAGGACATTGCAAGTCATTGAACTTTTTGTCAATAAAGGCTTTTGTTTCCTAGTTTCTCCTAAGCGAACATCTTTTGTTTGAAACCCACTACTCATTGAATGCTTTCCAATTCCATAGTTTTGGTTTGCAACCAATTAGCAGTTTGGTAATCCAGCAGATCAATCATGCTAGGTTTTCCATCTCATCTTTGTCTTTCTGAAGTTGTGCACTTTCTTAGCTTCTCTAGGTAGTAGTTATGAACCATGTCATTTTGAGCCAAACAAATTCTTTAGGTACTGAAATGACATATGCTTTGGGGGTTATTCCTAGAGGGCCAGGTGCAATCACATTGGTGTTTCGAACTGCTTGTTTTCTAATCTGAGGCAAATTCTGTTGAGTGACTTGTTTAAACAAACCATCCGACACATTAGTTTTATTAGCCGACTATTTCGTTTGAAAACGTCTCATTTTAGGAGAATTTGAAAAAGGAGTTCGGTTTTCACTAAAACTTGAAGGTTTTAAATTCGTTGAGCATTTGGTTGTCGAACAACAGATGGTTTATCAAACTGAGTTTCTACAGACTTTCCTTTACATTTCTCAATGAGTTTCTTTAACTTACTTATTGCTATGTTCTTGTCTTGCAGTTGAGCTTTCAAATCTTGTATTTCAAAATATTGTTCACGCGTTCCCTTCTGTAATACTTTGACGCCTTTTCTTTGCAAACTGTGCATTTTCAGTCGTTCTTGACATTCTTGAAGCGATTTCAAGAGAAATTGAGTATTTTTCTAATTTAGCAAAACTCCCGTAAAAGCTCATGTGTAAATCTCTTTTTACTTAACAAATTCAGTGTTCAGAAAAGTCTTTGTGCAGGAGACAGTCACTATCCCTGACTTTAAGAAGATATAAGCAATTGTAATTCATTGATCCTCATCTAAATCAGATAATATTGCAAATAAACACATAACATCTTTGACACAAATAATTGGTAGGAGAGGCATCATTCTTAGCAAAACCATATCATACATGTTGTGAAATTCTTTTTGCCTTATCAATTCCAGTTCATCAGTTCATCTTCAAGTAGATTCAACGATTTTAAATCTGTCATGCATTTTTTACTTTTTTTTTTTATTTTTGCTTAAGTTCATGTACAAATGCGAAACTATCATTCTGAGTCTTAAGGGCAAGGGGCATCAAACATTTCTTAACTAGGATTTCCATATCCTGCGCAGTTGGGTTACAAAGATAAAGAAGGTCGTTTGAATGTTTTACCCATGCTTGATCGATAATATTTTTCAGATGATTAATGTTATTTGTCATGACGTTATATGCTTGTCTACTTTTGCTTATTGATTTAGACACTGGTAAGAAATCTATGTTTTTGAAAACATTTGGTTTTGTTTTGACAAATGATTTTCTCTACATTTTCTTTCTTATCGCATTTGCCTGTGCGAACTGAATTCATAATGCTGGGTTTGGGGTTTGAAAATGTCATAAAGACAATTTAACTTTGTGTAGTCAAAAGGTTTCACTAAATCTTTATTCAATTTTGATCGACTCTCTTCCGCAAGAGTCAGAATCTCTTCCCTATCGGGGATGAGTCTGTTTGCAGGATCAGATTGGTCATGTGGGATCACATACAAACGTGGGTGCTTATTTTGAGCCATTTTGAGGTACCTTGGATTGGCAAAGGTAGGTCTTCCATTAAATGTAAGGCATTTGGGTGCGAACATATGAATGGTTTGGATTGATTGACTCCGTTTGTAAACAATTTCATTCAAAAACTTTAATTGGTTTTCCATTGAAATCATTTTGTCAATATCTTTCTCTTCCTTAAGTTTCAAATCCGTTATTACCTTTGTTTTCTCCTTGACAAGACCTTCGTAATGTGACCTAGTTATTAGACTCTGTTTGACTAATTCATCGTGTTTCGCTTGGACGACTGAAATTTCGTAGGCCTTAAGTTTTAAACCTTCTTGTATGTCAATGTCTTTTTGAGCTAATAGTCCTAGAGTGTCTTTTAACTTACGTTCAAGTTTGTCATAGTCAACTGTACGATCATTAAAGGCCTTGTACCTCTCAAACTCAGTCTGTTTATTTTGAAGTGCAACTAAGCAACTATCCCGAATACTATTAGATTCCCCTAGAGTTCTACTAGTTTCCGCAAGAATAGATTTGCACTCAGTTAACTCTTGAGTCAATGTTGCATTTGCTTTCTTTAATTGCTTTTGAATCTTTTTATTTTCATCGACATCAAGTTTTAAATTAGCAATTAAATTAGCAAGTGCAACACGCTCATCATCACATTCTACATCATTTTGGTCATCCTGAATATCATTATCACACATATCCGGTGAGTCAGGAATGACATTACTATCACCCGTTTCCACTACACATGTGTTACTAATGGATTCAGATTGGTCAAAATGTTGTATGTCATTGGCAAACACATTAGTATCAGTATCGTATTGTACCTGTTCCAATGGCTCCGCGTCTGTGCCTGAGTCTGCATTAGGAACCTCCTGAATCTTTGCCATGTAACTGTAATGTGCTTCCAACTCTTGTTCATCAATCTCTTCATCCGTGTCTGCTAGCCAGTCAGATTGCTCTGCTTGAAGTTGAACACCTTTCTCAGCTTGTTTACACAACAACATCTTTTCCTTGTGATACGTGGAGTCTTTAACCCGTTTTGGCTTTCTGCATTCCTTAGCATAATGACCAAATTCCTTGCAGTTAAAACACTGTATCCCAGACTGTTGCACTACTGGACCACCTACAGTTTCCCTAGCCCCAACAACATTCACTGCCCTCTGATTCCCAAACTGTCCAGTCTGATTGTCATTCTTGTAAATATATTAGCAGTAGTAAGTCCACATTCTTGTTATCTGTTTTTGACGAAGTTCTGATGTTGTTCTGGTTGGTACAGTTTTGTCTAAATTCTTGAATACTTTTGCGCAATGAGGATGCCAAATTTTTTCGTGCATGCTTTATCCTTCTGGGCTTGTCAGGAATCACTATCTTCTTCAGACGCTGACTCAATGTGGTGAGATTGGTTTGGCAACTCTTGCATTTGTATCTTGTAGTTGCATGAGATATCTGTGGGGAGTGAAGCTTTTGATGTTTTGCAGTATGATTGTAAGCGAGAATTGATGTTTGGTAAGAATGGTCTTTGAAGGTTTGAAGCAGTAGCAACAATGTGCTCATTGGTTAGATTCTTGTCCATTCTTTCATGCACGGAGTTTATGAACATTCCTTTTGGTATTCTGTTTCAGAATGTCATAGACTTATGGAATAGAAACTTCATCGTAACTTGTGTTGTTGCTATCACATTTGTGAGACAAATCTTGACCATCTGGTTGAAGTTGTTGAAGAATGAACATTGACTTGCAGTCGTAGCAACTGATCAAATTCGTTTCTGATCATTTCATTCTATCATCTTATTAGAATCTGTGTAGTAAGAGAGACTCAATGTATTCTCCATCCTTGAGAGTAATTGACCACACTCCCAAAATAATGTGTGTCCTTGACATCTAGCAATATTGAGTGATTGCACACCTGTTGTAGCCTATCGATGGCTTCCACTTTCTTGAGCCTTTCTGAGCATGCATAAACAGTTAGTATATTTTCATCTCCAATTCTAGTCAATATCAAATTGAATCGCTTCTTTTTTTTTCTGATTTAAAATGAGCCTCTGTTTTCATGAGTCATATTCATAGACTGTTCCATCAACAGTTGCTTAGCGGTTCAGGACTAGTGGAGAATCCTACTGTTGCCAGGAACAACTGGTTGTGACAATCGTATAGAGTGTAAGGACCTAATAGAGACTGTCACTTCCGTTAAAGCGGCTATCACCATTTGGTCTATGTAATCAATGGTACGTAAGAACCTGTATTCGCCTTGTCATATCGTCCTGTTGCAACATTGGTGGACATCCCATGAACCATCTGCCTATGAGTTGTTATGCATTTGACTAGTCGTTGTGAAGTTGCATTGGAGTTGTCATAGATGAAAGATTTTAAGAATTATGAAAGGAAACAATGATGTTGTTAGGTTCTTAACGTCATGTAAAGTGATTAGTTATAGTTGGGTTGTGTGGAAAACTATTTACCGTGATTTTACAAGTCTTGACTAAACCGATAAAAATACAATAGTATTTCGCGGATTTTACTAAATCAAGAAAATACCGTAAAAAATATAATTATTGTTGGTGAAATCGTTTGTTGTTTAGTTGTAAGAACTTGAACTTTGTTGATGATATTTGAGCTATATAACGATACGATGCACAAAATTGTGAACAGATGGAGAGACTATTGTTGAAATATTTACCAATAAGGACCAAACGGTGTTATGCATTGTAACTTAGGAGGGAAATAAGACAAACAAGGTAGACCTAGAGGAGAATTAGGATTAGTGAGTCCAGTGGGCTGACTGGAAACAAAATTTGAAATAAGGTTTAATTAATTAGTGCAACATTATCTACAAAACAAAACTGTATCATACGTCTTCTTATCTTGTTTTTTGAAAGATATTTATAAAGATGTAACGATTGAAATAATTTGTATCCTTCGCGACTCCGATCGGTACTTATCGTCGTGAGAAAACCGAAGTAAACCACTAGATCGATTAAACGTGACAAAACGTGCACACGATGCATATTCGTCCGTAAGTCCCATCGTTTAAACGTCACTCAAACCGAGAAAAACGAAAAATATGTTAAAACGTTTAAGTTGTTTTGTGTTTCCAATCTCGTTCCGGCTCAAAGAATAGTGAAGTCTCGTTCGGGTTCTTAAGCATTTACCTCGTCTCGACCTCATATAGAATGTTACTCGTCGATCTACTTTGTGATTTGTTACTCGAAAATCGTGTAATAACCTCAAACATGTTCACGTATCGGGTCCTTGAGATATGTACTCGTTCGGGATTTACTCTTTTGAATGTTGCGTCGTCTTCGGGTCCCCTTGTAGATTCACAGCGTTCGTGATAATTTCCTCCTTGTGAAAATAGGTTTGCTCGTTCGGTCTTTGAAGTCACTCGATTGGTGGTTACGTTTTCCACTCGTTCGATGATCAAGTGTGTCACTTCGTTCGGCTCTTGCAAAACTTAGACTCGTTCGGTGGTCGGATGTGTATTTTTCCTCGATCGATCACATATGAAGATTAGCACTCGTTCGGACACCAACTTGAATGGCTAGTATGAAATCACATAACATGAAACATGGTGACTTTTTTTTAAACTAAAACGCACCCTTATAGGTTGAATCAGTAAAACAAAGTAAAACTAAAGCTTAGTAACAAGCCACTATCAAAAAGCCCAAATGAGAATAAAGAAACAGTAAGCCCAAGAGTTATCTCAAAATGGTATAAAGAAATTAACGTAAAAATACGCTAGAAAATCGAAAGAACATAAAAAATATAAAAAATAGAAAAAAAAAAAAATAAGCCAATCATAATGCTCGAATACGTTCACAACAACAAAGACACTAAACCCACCCGAGCAGAGTATGATACTCAAACTATGTTCGTAACCCACAAGCACTTTCACACTCAATTATAAGATCAAGAAAAAAAAGAATGATATAAAAATGGTAATAATTTAGATGAGAAGTTTAAGAGAGAGATAGAAAGAAGAGAAAAAAAAGAGAATTGCGGATGAATTCAAGCGCAAGCTGTAAAATTACAACAATAGAATCAACAACCATTTTCCATAGAGGAAAATGGTATAAATACCCTACACAAACTACTTTGGGGCGTGTGGGCTTTAACCTTAGTGGGCCGGGCTCGATGATTGACTTTATGGGCTTAGCCTATACACATACAAACTTAAGCCTTAATTTACGAGCCCGCTAACCCTTCTATGCCTATTACATCGTATAATTAATTAAGTTTGTGACCGAGGACCTAATATAATGAACGAACTCCTTTCGAGTCTCAATAATTTTGAGGCTAACAAACGGGTCACTAAAAACTAATACCGTGGACTCATTAAAATTAAAGCAATGGGACGAGAAACCCACTTAATGCATACCCGGGTCGGAAACACATTAAAATGCAAACCTCGGTCGGGCCTCAGCAGTTTAAAGCAACCCGCTTTCCTCATTTTTATTAGGATTGATATAATATGTGAGATATTATAGAGATTAATGAAATATATAAAACAAGAACGCCATAACAATCTATAAACAAACATCACTATACGCCATCTAAAAACGCGTAAGAAAACAAAGACATGATAAACATTAAACGTGTAATGTAAAATACATAGACGTCAAAATACTAACAGTGACACGTAGAATACAGCTTTAGGGAGCATGTTTGGATGTGAATTATAAGTTTGAGAGCTGAGTGGGGTGAGATGCTGGAGGTCTGGAGCTCTGAGAGATGGGTGTCGGTGGAATATGGAGAATGTATATTTTTATAAAGTATAGTGTATGACTACATTAATTTAGAACTGAAGCGTATAGTAATTTACGAGGTCCTTTAATCAAATTTTGGGCTAGTTTATAACTTTTATCTGATACACATTTAAGCGAACCATTCATCTAATTTAAGCAGAGAAAAGAAAAAAAAAGGATAAACACCCTAAACACTGATACCAAAAACGTATGGGGGAAAATGATAAATAAAAACAAGAAACCAATGGACTATATAATATAGAGCGCACTACCAAAACATCATCAAATACTTGAACTGCTGAGAACCCAAATTTTGTGTTTCCCACTACCCGTCAGCTTCTCAGAAGATCCTCTGTTAGTAGAAGTATGAGCGAAGCGGTTTTAAACTTTATCTATAATTTTGCAAATTTCAATATCATAAATTTCTGTAAGATTATTTTTAACATTCTTTTCGAATTTTCTATTTTTTGTAGTTCAATATTGCTAATCCCCACCACCAGTGTGCCAAGAAGCTTGAGATTGCGATGATGACATCAGAAACAGTGCGTTTAGTATTGTGTTTATTTTTAATTTTTCGATGTACCCTATTTTTTAAAATTTGTATTTTATGGCTGATCTAAAATATTGTTTTGTTTTATATTTAACATTGAAGACTATTTGATTTCTTGAGATGTAGTAATAATTGTGTCTTGTTGATCAAGGCTAATGGTTTGTATATTATTTTTTGCTGTAATTGGTTTACTGTTAAGCTGTATACGCAGTCACGAGCTAAACATCCAAGACTTCTTTATGAGCACAAATCGTGCCTTGTATGTTGATAATTATAGATTAGGGATAACTGAATGATTTGAATTTTTAGTGTTTTTGCCGCTCCTCATAAGAGAAACGATATGAAGACATGAGCCAATCAAAACGAATAAATCAAAAGCCTTTCATTATAGAGCTATCACACTTTGGAAGGCTGCAACACTTTAGATAAAGAAATTTAGTTTGCAGAATGGTGGTCACTATTTCTGTTTATTCTAGAAATCTTTTGTCCGTTGAGCCATCTATTGGACAGCATTGTCTTTTACAATTAAAAAAAAAAAAAATAGTTGGGTTGGTACTTCACAATGAGAAAATGCCTGTTTAATTCAAATAATTTTTACCACCCCAAATGCGTTTGATCAGATACCTCCCATAAAATTAATCCAAGAATAAAGCTCCTAGCTTTGTTATCACATCTTTAAAAGATGTCACAAGATTTACCTGTTCTAAATAGTCATAACGGAGAAATTTTATTTATGATAAGACATATGCATTCCTTACATAGAGTATAAGCAGGAAGTTGTCTGATTAAATCCTTTTGCATAACCTTAGAACAAAGGAGACCGGGTTGATTTGACAATTTGTTTTTTGTTCAATTTCACTTGCAAACCAGCTCTTTTAACTGTTATTTTGTTTTCTGCTATTGTATAAGTCGGTATGGCTTATTCCTAACGACAAGAGATTTACGCAAGGAAGACCAACGGAGATGCTTGGGAATATAGGTATTTATTACTTTTTCTATGTGAGTATATTGAAAGAATTGATAAGCATCCTGTCTTGAGAATGATATATTTGGGATTATATTATCCTCAAATAGAGATTTAATTCGTGGTCAAATTTGATTGGTTGGACAAAACACAATATATACACTGAAACTTAGGCACAAAGTGTTTATCTATATATCTTGAATTTTTAAAGGTGCTGAATGGTGAAACCTGAAACTTGACAAAATGGAATTTCTCCTAATCTACTAACCCTATTAATTAATAAACGTCAACAATTAATTATTTTTCTTTCTAAAAAACATTTTAGTAATATTTTTAATAAATACAATTTATAGTAAAATTTTCTTAGCTAGGCAAAATATTTATTTATCCTAAACATATAATTATTTCTTTATATGATTTAAACAATTAATATTATAAAATTGTTTAATGATATGATTATTTAGACAATAAAAATAAAGTCTATATGTAATCATTGAATTCTAAAATATTATTAGCGCAGCTATTATTTATTTTAAAGTATATTATTTTGTCATGATATAAATTAAATGTTTGAGAGTTTTCACAATAATTTTTAGTGATCAACATATAAACTATATATATAGGAATTTTGTAATATTCAATTTAAATATACAGACAACAGACCTAAAATAGGGTCAAATTGTTATTGTTTCAAAATATATGAAACGAATCACATAAGTATATAATAAATACGAAAGTTTTATGAATGTGAAAGAATAACTTTTATAGAAAGTGAATTAACCGAGCACTACTTTTGATACATAGAATTTGTATTATATACTAATGTCGCGTTTTAAATAATTTCTCAAGAAAATAACAATTCTTGACTATCTATTTTTTCCCATATGCATAAAATAGAATATAGAAAATTACAAAATTCCTATATATTAGTTATCTAACGTTATCTAAATTTATTTTTGAAAGTCAAACATTTAATAACATAAATCGGAAAATACAATTAAAAAATAGTGCGCTAGAAAAATTTAAAATCACATCTAAATATACATTCTCTATTCTTCCAATTCAAAAAAGCAAAAAATACCTGTTTTCGTCCCTATCTGTATTATACACACATCAAGTTTCGTCCCTATTTCATTTTAATTACACTGGGCGTTCCTAATTTTGAAACTTGCAACGCTGGCCGTCCTTATTTTGGATGGTCGTTAACTTTTTTCGTTAAGAGTGAATATTGTAGGGCATTTGGTCCTATTATATCAGTTATAGGAGAACTAAACTTGTAATTTTTTTTGTTCGTTTAAAATAAAATAAAAAATTTATGTTATTATATGTAAAGAATTTAAAAAAAATTTACAAAATTTTTAAAAAAATTTACAAAATTTTTAAAAAAATTTCGTACTTTTATAAATCTTAATATTTAAAAAAAATGTTTCGTACTTTTTAAATAAAAAATGAAAAATTAAAAAGTTAAAACTTTTTTACTTTTTACATTTTTTTTACTTTTTTTTTCTTTAACTTTTTAAAAAAAATTAATTTTAAATTTACTTTTTTTTAAATTAAGATTTGTAAATTTTTTACGAAAAATAACGTATTTTAAATATAAAAAGTACAAAAAAAGATTTAAATTTTTGAAAAAATTTAAGATTTTACAAAGTACAAATTTTTTTTAAAAGAATTTGTAAAATTTTTTTAATTTGGAGATGAGTTTAAAAAAAAATTTAAACCTAAAAAATATATTTTTAAATATAAAAAGTACGAAGAAAGATTTAAATTTATTTTAAAAAATTAAGATTTTAAAAAGTACGAAAATTTTTTAAATTTTTTTAAAATTTTTTAACGAATAACAACGTAATTTTTTTTAATTTAAAAAGTACGAAAAAAATTAATTAAAAAAAAATTAGATTTATAAAAGTACGAATTACGAATAATAACATAAAAACATTTTTTTTAATTTAAAACGAACGAAAAAAATTATAAGTTTAGTCCCTATAATGGAAAAGACCAAAATGCCCTCACAAATATTACACTTAACGAAAAAAGTTAACGACCATCCAAAATAGGGACGCCAGCGTTACAAGTTTCAAAATTAGGGACGAAACTTGATGTTTGGTATAAATCATAGGGACGAAACATGTAATTTTTTCTATTCTAAATAAATAATTAAAATACTATATTAATTTTTAAAAGATAAAAAATAATTATATTTTAGGAAAAAAATATATATGCCTAGCTAAAAGTTTTACTAATAACTATTTATTACAAAATATTATACTAAAATGATTTTTAGAAAGAAAAAAATAATTAATTGTTGAGTTTATTAGTATAGGGTAGTAGAAATTCCATTTTGTCAAGTTCAGAGTACCATTCTGCACTCACTCTTAAAAGTTCAGGGTACTAAATGATCCACTTTGCCAAGTTTAAGGTACTAATATGTGTTTTGGCCTTTTTGTTTTGCTAAAAGGGAAATGAGGTTATATAGTTCAAACTTGCTGTACGTGCACTCTTAGTGCCAGCATTCTAATTCATTTTGTTTTAGAAAAATAGACTATTATTGTAACAACATTTGATGCATTAGCTGTTCATAAGAAAATGCAAATCAATCTTTTTTGGATCAACCTAAACCTGTTCCGAGTCACAAACAATCCGCCAGACCTGTAGATTTTGTAGCTCATGCTACAGTATCTCATATATTTTATCCATATGTTTGTTCTTGTATATTTATCATAGGAATTCAAAGGTTATGTCTTCAAGATCATGGGTGGCTGTGACAAGCAAGGTTTCCCAATGAAACAAGGAGTTCTGACTCCTGGGCGTGTTCGTCTTCTTCTAGTGAGAGGTGAGCTTGCTAATCATTTAGTGATTGTCTACTGAGCTTAAATCACATATCACAACAAAGATGTAACTACTACGTTGTCTATTTATACATCAGAGAACGCCTGACTTTCGTGGGTATGGAAGGAGGAACGGAGAGAGGAGGAGAAAGTCTGTGCGTGGTTGCATTGTGAGCCAAGACCTCTCTGTTCTTAACTTGGTGATTGTGAAGAAGGGAGACAATGATCTTCCTGGTTTGACTGATGTCGAGAAGCCTAGAATGAGAGGTCCCAAGAGAGCATCCAAAATCCGCAAGCCTTCTTTCACAGCACTTTCCTAAGAGGCGATGATTCGATTAGAAAGTATGTCAAACACATACCGAAGAACATTCAACAACAAAGCTGGTAACTTTCTAAACACTGCCAAATTAAAAGCTATTTGTTTTTTCATGTATATGAGAATAACCAAGATTTGTGAAAAATGTGGAAAATAAGTCATTTCCAACAATACTGATCTTTGGTTTTGTTTCTCTCTCATGGTCTCAGCTCTTGTGAGACAAGTCTTGTTAGATTAATGAAGATGAGGTTTAGTGGATTGTGGTATAGTGCTAGCTGCGTGCCCATAAAAACTAGATCTGGCAATCTGATATGTTAAAATGGCACGCGTCTTTGGATCTATTTTCTATCCTAAAACGGATGAATGAGTTTAAATTTTTCTAACAGAGGGGAACATCCAAATGGTATTGTTTGGCGAGACAGTTTGAAAGTTGGTCAAACTCTACGAATTAATAGATGTGTGTTATAGGGATAATCATTTTTTTGCAGCTCAGATTTGCGCACTAATTATTAACATTTCGTATCAGAAAAATACAAAATGGGTCAACCATACCTATTTTAACATGTAACCCATCCCATCTGTCAATTATAACTTAAAATTATTCTGATATAAGATCGATGAAGCTTAGTAATCTTCTGCATTTGTTGAAACACAGGAAAGGAGGTGAGTAAAGCACCGAAAATACAGAGATTGGTTACTCCATTGACTTTGCAAAGGAAAAGAGCAAGAATTGCAGACAAGAAGAAAAGAATTGCCAAGGCCAAGTCAGAGGCAGCCGAATATCAGAAACTTCTTGCATCCAGATTGAAGGAGCAAAGGGAGAAGCGCAGTGAGAGCTTAGCCAAGAAGCGATCCAGGCTTTCTGGTGTCTCTAGGCCATCTATTGCAGCTTAAACTTAGGTTATAGTTTTAAGAGTTTATCATTCGTCAGGATGAATGATTTTCAATTCACATGTTTTGCCTTTATGAGGATTTTGCAGTTGAAATACTTGATGTAGGATTTGGCTATTATATTGCTGGTTTTCTTGTTTGCTTCAACTTTTGCCAAGCTTTAAATCCTGAATATTAGTTGCTTCTCTTAATTCAGCTGGCTGTTTCCTATTTGTTACTCCGGACAAGTTTAGCATTCGGTTCTGACTCTTCAGCTTAATTCCTGTCTTTTTGGATTATGTTACTTGACAACCGTCAAGTTCAGGTTAACAATCATTATTGTTATAACGTCTACTAAATTTACTTGTGTAAATTATTTGTGCTTGTGTCATTTTAAGCTTGAATCGTCTTTTATTTAACCTCGATTACGAGCGTGCCTTTGACCAACGATCCATATTTTTAGGTTATTATTTACCCACGTACGTTTGCTATATATTTTTATTTTGGCGTAAATTAACTTTTACGGGTAACCGGATAGGTTATCTCGCGAACGTCAGAAAAAGTACATTAAATATGTACCCGCCACTAGACTAAATATTAGTCTACATTTATATACTTTACTAGTTTTAATGCCCGTGCACGCACGAGGCTTAGACATTATGTTTTTTTTAATATATGTATAATTTTTATTTTTTCTGTTTTATAAGTTATATTATAGAGTATTATCATAATCATATGAATATAATAGATTTATTAAATCTTTTATAATAATTAACTTGGACGATTAATATAGATATTTTTTTTTCATTTAATTTACCTATTTACTGACTCTACATTAGGCAGACTAAGTACATAGAACTAAAACTAAACTAAACTACCCTTTTATAGACCCGAAGTCGCACAAGTGAACCTGTCCGAGGCCACAATAGGATAATTTTCTCCTCGTTATATTCGAACCATTGACATCATCAAAGTAGTTGATATAGTATAATGTTTATTTGATTATAGTTAAATGAGAGGGGGGGGGGGTGTGGTGTGTGTCAGCTATACTTAGGATTAATGGTCATACTTTGTGTTAAAACATGTAAAATTTTAGCTTCACAATCGAATTTAAAAGCATCAAGTTGAATTATCAAAAAGCGTCAATATTCATAGAATATAGAAAACTAAAAAAACTCAAATAATTATTATGTTTTGTGCATATAATATGTTTTGGTCAAACAAAGATTTATCGATTGTAAATCTTCAATACATATAAAAATGTAAAAAGAGTTTTACCCATTTTTTCCGTCATCAACACTTTTTTAAGATATAAAAGTGGCCTAGAATGTTGTATATGATTCATACACACATGTTAATGGAATAAAAACTATTTGAAATTTTTTAAAAAGAGTTGTACCCATTTTTTCCGTCATCAACACTTTTTTAAGATATAAAAGTGGCATAGATTGTTGTATATGATTTATAGAGCATACACACATGTCAATGAAATAAAAACTATTTGGTGTTTTTCTATTTGATTTTACAATATAATTATGTGATTTGGTGTTTTTCTATTTGATTTTACAATATAATTTCAGGCCGCTAATCAAAAGTCACCAAAAAGTTTTTGGGTAGATTTGTGATGTGATTATATACTGTTAATTATTTGTTTGGAAGTAAAAAATTGTTTACGTTTATTGTATTTTAAAATATAAAGTCTAGAGGAATAATGTTTAAGGGGTTATTTGTTTATTTTTTAAAGTTATAATAAAATTTGTAAATTTATAAATTTACACTTAACTCTATACAATTTATTTAAAATTAAAAACCACTAAAGTTTTATTAATTACATCCTCTTTTTTCAAGTTTTTTTTTCACAAATTTGACACATATATTTTTATTTGTTTTTTTTCTCATCATATTTCTCCACGAAAAAAAATTCAATTTTGACCAAATTGATTTAATTTTGACTTTTTATTGACCAATCAGATCGCACGATTTTGCCTACGTGGCAAATTCAAGCGTTCTGATTGGTCCAATTTTAAAATTCGTAAGATTCAATTTAATAGAAAACTCCGAAATGATGTAATTCTTTTATTATATAAAAGATGTGTTGTAATTTTATTTTTAACATTTACGTTTACTCTTTCGTGATTACGTCTAAAATCTTGCATTACCTTACCTTTTTACCCATTAGCCTAAACAATAACTACTTATATCAAATTTAACACAAAATTAACTAATAAACCCCTTACCCTTTATTAAATTGTCTATGTCTTGCATGTACTCACCAACACCTCTCCAACTCGCATCAAAACTTCTTATAGTTCACCCTCAACTCAAAATCCATCTCTTGTGGCTCTCCCTTGCCGTCCCCCTTAACCAAACAAAACCCTCTTCATATCAAAATTTGCAAGTAATATTATCCAAGAGTTGAAGTATAAGAAGCTAGTTGTAATCCTTTGGTTAAAAATCTCTTCAAGCAATCATCAAGGCATCATATTCTTTGGTTTATAGAATATGTTCTTCTTGGGTTAGATTGGTGATCATAAAGATTCATGTAAAGATTTTGTTTGAGTTAAAGAAAGTAGTACAAATCTTGGGTTGATTTTTGCTTATCCTTGGATTTCATCATTTTCTTTTTGTAAGGAATTGCTTCATTATTCATTTTATTTTTATTATAATAATTCATGTTCTTTAGTTATTTTCTGAGATTAAAAGTATTTTACAGATTCTATATTTTTATTTGTAAAGATTTTGCACTGTATTTAATTTTGGATCAAGAGAAACTTGATAAAAAGATGGTTTTGACACATTTGATTTGGACAAATTTAAACAGTAGGTTAGTTGATGTATTCTGAAAAAATCTATCGACTTTGAGGATTAGAGAAAAATATTGGCATGTAGAGCTATGTATTAGCTTCGTTTTCCCGGGTGGCAGTCGTTGTGACGATACCCGATGATTAAACTAGAAAATAAACGGCAAAAGTAGTAAAAAACTGCACACCATATTTCATTGGATTATAACTCTTAAAATTTGTATAGAAATCACTGTTGGTGTAAAAAAAACTTGTAGGGGACTCATTAACTTAAAATTACCAAGTCGAATCAGCCCTAACGGACTTATGGTTTTGGAGATACGGCCGTTTTCCTTAGACTGTAGTAATCTGGAAATCAGACAGCTTGAACACTTGTTAGTAAATTGCCATTTGACCCCATTTTTATAAAAACCGATGTGGTCGGACCCACATATCGGATAAACAGACTCGTTTACATTTTCGTAGACGTAAGAACCGAATAGAGACATGATATGTGTTTATTCACATATCAATTTTCCTTAGTAAAACGAGCTTAAATGACCAAAAATACATGAAAAATACATTGTATATGTGTGTTTTGTCAAAAGTATTGTGCAGGTAACGGATATTCATAAAAGGACAAAAATAAAGCCAAATAGGATAAAATCGAGCACGGGATTGGAAAAGCGTGAGAAAAACGAAGCCGAAGACATATTCATTTTTAATGGGCCACCCCGTACCCGTTTAATGGGCCGAGTCAGCCTATTAATAGTTGAATTATCTTAAGAAAATAAGCCTAAAACCAAATTTCCAAAATCCAAGTCCAATCTATATTAAAACCTGATCCATCCCAAGTCAAAAGCCCAATCCAAAACACCCCTTATCCATTCCAAAGTAATAAACCAGCCGCCCTTATGTTAATATGATCACCCATCCCTTCTCATTTTCCCACAAGCAACAAACAAGTACGGTAAATCCTCTCCAACACAAATAAATCTATATCCTTTAGAAGACACGGATTGGCAATGTGATTGACGTCAATATCAGTGTGTCCTATTGGTTGACTCAACGTGGGAGTGTTAATCCTAGGGCTCAAAACCAAATGATTAGTGGTTTGCTTACAAATGAAGGGATATGATTGAAGGATGATTGATGGAATGTGACGCGCCTATGCTCCTAGAACCTTCTTCCGCGGGCTATAAATAGAGGCTTGGATTTCACACAGAGGCATTCTTCTTTTTCTAGCTTTAAGTAGTGTAATTTAGCTTATTTTCTGCTTCTTGTAATTTTAATTCATATAATTTCCTTTTTAAAGCATTGTAAACCTTTCTTATTAATAAAATTCAAGTTTCCTTTAAATTTGGTGTTTAACTTCTATACAAATTTTATTTAAATTTGTTGAGATAAGCTCGAATAAGCTCTTATTACCCTAATTAGCCTTTATCTCACTCAATTAAGCTTTTACAAAGCTTAACTGAGCTATACCTCTCAAATTACTTACACATCCTCAAAAAATCATAAAAAGCTCTGAATGGGATGATAAGCCAGATTTGGATGGGCTTATGGGGTTTTTCCAGCTTGTTTTCAACAAGCTGAAGCTTGTAGATAAGCTCTAAAGAGCAATTTGAATCCTTGTTTAACTGGGATCAAGGTACATTTACTTTTTCTATTTTAGCTTAATCATCTTATTAATCTGCTTATTAGAATAGCTTATTATCTAGAGCTTATTTATCTTATGTTTTTGCTTAATTGTCTTCTATAATCATTATGTTTAATCTGTTTTTGAATTGTAGAGCTTAAATAAGTCTATCTTAGCTTAAATTTGACAGTTCATGTTTTTAAAGGGGGTGTTTGGGTTAAGAATAATTAACAAGGTATAAAACCTTTGCAGGCTGTTTTAATCTACAAAATAAATTTCATAAGCTCAAATTAGTTCTAAAAAGTAGTTTTCATAAGCTCATAATAGGTTTAGTTAAGTTTTAAAGAATGTTTTATCAAATTCTCAAATCTGTTAGATCATAAGTGTTTTTAAACTGATTATTTGTTGAATCCTTTGAAGATCTGTGTGAGGAGTTGTTTTTGTGCTTAAAATGAATTTCTAATGCATCATTACAAGTCTATTTTGAGTCACTTATCTTAGAGAGATTTAATCAAAATTAGTCAAGTTATGCTTTGTTATTGTTTATTTTAGAGTCTAAGTTTGCAGATTAAATAAGGCCTCAATTTAGCTTATCTTAGGTTAGATTTTGTTCAAATCAGCTTAGTGTAGAATGTTTTAAATTTGATTTAAGTTTTTAGGTTTGGTAAAAGTGATCTAGAGTCTTAATCTTAAGCTTAAAAGTGGTCATTTTATCTTAGAAAAAGCCAAAAACAAGTATGTGTCTGTCATCTTCATTTACCTATTCTTAGCTTATTTCTTTTTCTTATTTGCTTATTTTCAGCTTATTTGAGTTTAGTTCTTCATTTGTTTTTAGTTTTTAGCTTTTACCTAGAGCTTATTAGTCTTAAATCCTAGCTAAAAAGTAGGTAAAAATCTTTTAAAAAGACCTTAGAATCTATCCTTTAAGTCTGCTGTCTAATGCTCTTTAATGCTTTTTAGTTTAGTTGGTTTGCTTATTTTTAGTCACTTATGCTTATTAGGTTTAGCTTTAGGTCTGTTTTTGGCTTATTAGTTAGCTAGTTGCTTATTGAGTCCTAAAAGCCAAACAGTCTTATCTTAATTTCACCAAGTCTTAACTAGTTTTCATAGCCAAACTGTCACTTTTAGTTGAACTTATTCTAGCTTATTAATAATATCTGGCAAAAATTTATTTGTTAAGTTTGCTTATTTTAGCTTTTTTTAGCTGTGTGTTTTAGCACACATCAAATCCCCTCACACTAAGCCATTGCTGGTCCCACACGCAATGTTTATAAAACAAACCCGGAAAAATAATTTTATCCCCCCTTAACTTATGACCCCTCACAATCAAACAAGAACAAAAAGGTCATTTAAAAGGTTCAAAAATCATTTAATTCGCAAGTACCCCCGTTTTAACCACTTATTCATTAATAGATAAAAGGGTAAAAGCCATAAATTACCAACGTACTTTTCAAAATTTCCTGACTTGAACCCTTTACTTTTTTATTAACACCGAAACCCACGTATTTTCAATTTTTTAACCGACTTGAATCAAACATTTGTACCGTTAGTTATTATATGGCAACGTTAGTCTATTTAGCTAACGATCGCTTTTCATCGTTAGTCCTTTAACAATAATTTTCTTTATATGATTTTTTACGTTTTCGCTCGTTTTTTTACGTTTTCGTCCGTTTTTTTACGATTTCGTTTGGTATTTTAAGTTTTCGTCTGTTTTTTTGCGTTTTCGCCCGTTTTTTTACGCTTTCGCCCGTTTTTTACGTTTTTGTCCGGTTTCTTACGCTTTCGTACGTTTTATTACATTTTTGTCCGTTTTTTACGATTTCGTCTAGTTTTACGTTTTCGTTTGTTCTTTTACGCTTTAGCACGTTTTTTACGTCTTCGTTCGTTTTTTTACGTTTTCGTCTAATTTTTTAAAATTTCATCTGTTTTTACGTTTTCGTCCGTTTTTTACGTTTTCGTCTGTTTTTACGTTTTCGTACATTTTCGCACGCTTTCGTCTGTATTTTGTTTTTTTACGTTTTCGTCTGTTTTTTTACGTTTTCGTACGATTTAAAAAAATGAACGAAGATTTAAAAAAATATACGAAAGCGTAAAAGAACAAAACTTTTACTTTTGTTCGTTTACGCTTTCGCACGTTTTTTTTTAAATCTTCGTTCGTTTTTATTTAAAACGTACGAAAAACGTTTTTTACGTTTTTCAAAACAAATTGTTAGTCCAGATTATCAAAATCATTTGTTTATGTATGATTAGTCAAAGTTATTTATGTCATTCAAAGTTATTTATGTCATTCAAAGTTATTTATGCCAGTCAAATTAATGGTCATTATGTATTGGGCTCAAGCCCGTATTCTAGAATAGTCTGTTCACTCTTATATATTGTATCAATTGTTTTGAGGAATGCAAGACACAAATTATATCTCTAAACCCTTTCTTACATGGTATCGCAGCTCTAGAAAGATCCACCAATAAAACTTGATATCCCTCCAGGTCATCGCTACTTGTCTGTGATCCGGAGGATCTCGTTTTTTTTCCGCTTTATTGTTTTTATTAATTTAGGATTTTACTTTTTGTATTCAATGCATAAACCCTAAACCTTAGCCGTCAAAACACACAAAAAAATGTTGAGTTGCCTAGATCAACCCTTTTTTTCTCATCTGATTGTTTTCGTTGTCGAAGATCATTGTTGTTGACAACAAAGTTGTCCAACAAATTGCCGCCCCTCCAAAAGGCAAATAAGCCATGGACGTAAAAAAAATACAAAAATCAATAAAAAATGAGGAAACTCGAAGCAATTATACAATAATTATGTCGTCAAATACAAGTCAATCTCCGTGCAAACGAGCAACAAAGAAGAAAAAGAGAAGAAGAATCGACTTCAACATTCATCCAGTTTGTCCGTATCGAAGACCCCGTTCAAACTGCGGGGGAGTGTTAGACGCATAAATTATTGGCCCAAGCCATTGTGGGCTTGAGGTCCATTAGATCTAGGGTTTAGTAGCTTATTCCCAAAGCTATGTTCATATAAATAGACATGCTTTGTTATGTAATGAAATAAATCCAATCAATATCAATTTCTATTATCTTTCTAAAAACCAATCGTTCCCCTCTAAAATCGTGCTAGGTCACGTTCGTGCTTAGGTCATGAAGTTTATTGTCGTGCAAAGGTCACGCTGTTTATTAAGTCGTGCAAGGTCACGTCTGTGTTTTTGTTCTTCGTGCAAGGTCACGAAGCCAAGTTATCGTGCAAGGTCACGGTTGATTCTATTTGTTTTTGTTACTTACGTACTTCCCCACACAACTGTTATTTGTTTTGGATTCTATTTAAAGATGTCTACTGGTGACTTATTGGCTACATTATTAAACCAATTGGGGTTAAATAACTCATCTGCTGCTAACGCATCCAAAAACAAAGAGGTAAAACCTTCCTAGTTTCCTGCTCCTATCACGAATCCTAACCTAGTGGCTTACCAAGCATTTGGCCCAATTGGTCCAAGTTACTTTGCTCCACCAGCCCCTATGTATGGCCCTGCTCCAACATATATACAGGCCCAAGCCGGGGTTCCTTCGGGTCAAGCAACAATTTTACCTCATGCTTTCACTGTCGGGTCTCTTCATGATCTCACCACTGGCGCATGGAATATGGATACAGGTGCGAGCTCTCACCTTAATGATTCTGTTACTAATCTAAGTGAAGTTTTTAATTCGTGTATGTATCCGTCTGTCTCAGTTGGTGATGACCATTCCATACCCGTTACCAATATGGGCCATAGTATTTTGCCAACTTCTGTTAGACCTCTTCACCTAAATAATGTCCTTATCACTCTTCATATTGTCAAAAACTTAATATATGTGTCGTTCAGTTCGTTCGTGATAATATTTGCACGATTTGATTTGAACGCGAATGGTTTTCTGTCAAAGAACTTTATGACTCTCCGGGGTGCTTCTCCATGTGATCGCACGGGGGATCTTACGCCGGTCACGCATCCTTCTCCAATCCCTCATGCTTTCCTCGTCAGTCAACATACGTGGCACAAACGTATTGGACATCCAGGAGGTGACGTGTTACGTCGTCTTGTTTCTAATAATGTTATTTCTTGTAATAACGAAAAACCTCCCGTTCTTTGCCATGCTTGTCAGCTTGGCAAACACGTGAGCCTTCCGTTCGTCAGTTAAAATACTGTTGTTACTTCTTGTTTTGACATTGTTCACTCGGATGTGTGGACTTCACCCATACCAAGTCTCTTAGGGTTTAAATACTATGTTTTGTTTTTTTTAGACACATTCGCCTTTTGTTTGTGGTTTATCCTTTGCTTAATAAATCTGATGTTTGGTCTAAATTTGTTTTGCTTCGTACCTATGTTCGTACTCAATTCAAGTGTGAAATTCGTTCATTTTAGTGTGATCATGGTGGAGAATTTGACAACCGTAACCTTCATAAACTTTTTGCCGAAAATGGTATACAGTTTCGATTTTCATGTCCCAAAACATCCCAACAAAATGGCAAATCCGAACGAATGGTTCGTACCATTAATAATCTCATTCGAACTTTACTTTTTCAAGCCAATCTTCCACCCACAATATTGGGGTCGGGGTGGTGGGGGTGGGGAGCCTCTCAATATGGCCACTCGCTTGCTTAATATTTTACCTTCCACTGCAATTACCAATGAGATACCTTATACTCGCTTGTTTGGAAAGCAGCTGGACTATAGCCTTTTAGGCACTTTTGGTTGTTTATGTTACCCTCACCTATATCCTAATCACAAACTTGAACCACGTGCCACACCCTCCATATTGTTGGGACACGCTTCCAATCATCGTGGGTATCGATGTCTTGACTTACACACAAATAAAATACCACCTACACGTTTTTAGATGACTCACCCGATATTCCAACTCAACCCATTCGGTCCATTCCCGTTTTGGACCCCGATACTATACACGCAACTCATACACCTCCACCAAATACTACTCCCACTAATACAAATATAGCCCCTTCAGCCCAACCTGAATCACCACCCCACGCTAACCATCCCATAACTCCCCAACCCAACAATCCACTACAGCCCATGATACTCCACCACATATCCAACATATGCACGTGGCCCAACAAACATCTGAAATCGATCATGAACAACCTCCCACTGCTCAAAATGAAATTCCACCTCTTATAATTCCCGATCCACCTGAAAACCCAAACCCTGACTCGGTTCACCCCATGGTCACGCGTTTTCGTGTCGGGACTAATCGTGCCCACCAGAGCGACTTAAACTGCATGTATCTTCGGTTTCTCCCTTACCAAAATCTTATCGTGATGCGTTTAGTGATCCTAATTGGCAAAATGCTATGCGTGATGAATATAGTGCACTTATTAAAAACAGAACTTGGGTTTTAGTACCTCGACCTACCGATACGAATATAGTTCGTTGTATGTGGCTTTTTTGCTATAAGCATTTGGCAGATGGAACGCTTAGTCGCTACAAGGCTCGTCTATGGCGAATAGTAGTACGCATTTTAGAGAGTTATTTTGAAGAGACCTTTAGTCCGGGTTGTTAAACAGGTACTATTCGGACTGTTCTTATTTTGGCTGCTCTCGAGAAAAATAATTTTGGGGGGGGGGGGGGGGGGGGGTTTGAAAACATGCCATACATCAGCTTTGAAGTCAAGAATGCCTGATAGCAATATTCATTTTGAAACTCCAAATATGGTTCTTAATGAAGGAAATGTTGAACAACATGAAACTAATCTTGAACAAGAACGTGCTTTAATTAATTCCTTAACTTAGACTTTACAACTTGAATTGAAAAGTACAAAGAGTACATTTAGGAGTGTCAACAAATGAATGACTGTTTGAATTTAGAGCTTGAGAGATATACGAAAAATCAAATCAAAATTGATTATGATGTTAAGTTTGTTAAACGAAAAGAATATCTTGAAAACAGTTATAGTGAAGCAATTCAACGAGAACCACTTTTAACTCAAAAATTGAATGATCAAATGAATTGCTTGACACAAAAAACCCAAGATTTTGAAACTCAAATTTCTAAACTTCAAGAACAACTTTTAAATTAAACACCAACGATTTCAAAACTTGAAACTAAAAGAAGTTTTTTTTTAAAAAATGATTATTCAATCAAAGATAACAAATATCTCGATCAAATCATTTCTTTAGAAGCAAACATTAAATTTTTTAAAAACATTGTGTATAAAATGGGCCAATCGATTCAAACGATGTTCATGCTCACTCCGAGGGCAAAGCTCGTATTTCACAATGATGTAAAATTTGCTCTAGGTTATGAAAATCATTGTTTTCTCAAGAAAACTCTCACACCTCGACTAAGGCGGAAACACGAGGCATGACAGAAGGATTGATCGTCATAACACAAGGTAATAATATAGAGAAAGCTAAAATTCATTACTATAAAAAGTGTCGCAACATCCTCCGACAAAAAACAATACTTCCACGTACTTTCAAATTTTTAACCGACTTGAACCAAACGTTTGTACCGTTAGTTATTATGTGGCAACGTTAGTCCATTTAGCTAACGATCGCTTTGCATCGTTAGTCCTTTAACAATAAATTTCTTTATATGATTTTTTACATTTTCGCTCGTTTTTTTACGTTTTCGTCCGTTTTTTACGATTTCGTCTAGTTTTACGTTTTTGTTTGTTCTTTTACGCTTTAGCACGTTTTTTACGTCTTCGTTCGTTTTTTTACGTTTTCGTCTGGTTTTTTAAAATTTCGTTTGTTTTTACGTTTTCGTCCGTTTTTATGTTTTCTTTCGATCTTTTACGTTTCGTCAGGTTTTTTACGTTTTCATCTGTTTTTTTACGTGTTCGTATGATTTCAACCGTGTTCGTACGATTTCATCTGTATTTTATGTTTTTTTTACGTTTTCGTCTATTATTTTACGTTTTTTACGTTTTCGTATGACTTAAAAAAATGAACGAAGATTTAAAAAATGTGCGAAAGCGAAAAAGAACAAAATGTAAAAGAACAAAACGTGCGAAACTGTTTTTTTACGTTTGTTCTTTTACGCTTTTGCACTTTTTTTAAATCTTCGTTCGTTTTTTTAAATCGTACGAAGACGTTTTTTTACGTTTGTTCAAGACCAAATCTTTTACGTTTTTTTTACGTTTTCGTACGATTTAAAAAAAACAAACGAAGATTTTAAAAAACGTGCGAAAGCATAAAAGAACAAACGTAAAAAAACGGTTTCGCACATTTTGTTCTTTTACGCTTTCGCATGTTTTTATTAAATCTTCGTTCATTTTTTTAAATCGTAAAAAACGTAAAATAACAGACGAAAACGTAAAAAAACATAAAATACAAACGAAATCGTACGAACACGGTTGAAATCGTACGAAAACGTAAAAAACAGACGAAAACGTAAAAAAAGGACAAAAACGTAAAAGATAACGGACGAAAACGTAAAAATAGACGAAATTGTAAAAAAACGGATGAGATCCTAAAAAGCGGACGAAAACGTAAAACAACAGACGAAAACGTAATAAAACGTACGAAAGCGTAAGAAACTGAACGAAAACGTAAAAAACGCTCGAAAACGTAAAAAAATGGTGAAAACGCAAAAAACAGACGAAAACGTAAAAAACCAGACGAAATCGTAAAAAATGGGACAAAAAACTTAAAAAAACGAGCGAAAACGTAAAAAATCATATAAAGAAAATCGTAAAAAGAAAATTATTGTTAAAGGACTAACGATGCAAA
>BQNB010065486.1:0-34922 GCA_026074375.1 Tanacetum coccineum
ATTTTTCTTCCAACGGATTATACAAGCTTAAATCACAACTCTGGGGGATGTTTCTTTAGTATCAGGTTTGTCATATTGAGCTTTCTCCATCAATGGTCATGACAAAGAGCCGACATAATATGAGGTTGGAATTGAATTAGTCAGAGAAGAGACAAATAGAGGTTCTTTATCGGCAGTGGATTCTCACAAGATAGTTTTATGCTAAACTGAATTTATGATACTTCACACATGGTTGTTCTATCAAATATTCGAGCGTACACAATTTATGATTTTTTCGATGGTCATCGAATGCAATTAGGGGGAAGAAAAGGAAGTATTCGATAGATTGCATTAATTAGGGGAAGAAATGTGTACTTTTCTCACCTTCATTTATTTCTTTCTTATCTTCAAGTCCGTTTCTCTCTTATGGAGATGGATTGTATGCTTTCAACCTTTGGATGGTTACTGTGTGAAGTATGTGCATACGTGAAAAGATGTTGCTGGTTCCTTGCATGTTCCCCTGAATGGATATTCATCAAAATAGATCAGAGTTTGTTGTGGTTGGCTTCTTCTTCTGCTTCTTCTACTTCTCTAATTCTCATCTTCTACTTCTACCTCTACTTCTACTTATACTTCTTCTTCTTCTATGAAGCTACATCACAGTTTCAGAATCTGTTTATAATTCGGATGTTGGTTTGGGAGGAAGCTGATTCAGAAACTTCAACAAAAAGAGGTAGATGTAAAGTCCCAGATAAACAGATCTTCTTAGCTTGTTAAAGCTTAGTTAACTTGGATAAATCCAAACTAACTATATGAGAAACTATGATTATGAATACTACAAGTTATGCGGAATCTGTAATACAAAGAAGAACAAATAATACTAAAAACTTTAGATATATTAATTGCAAATATTCTGTCTAGGTTACATAATAACTAACTATGAATTGATTATTCTAACTATGCCACAGGGTTCCTTTTATACACCAAGGAAATCCTAATGGGCTTACAAAACATGTACAATGATAATGCATATCTATTCCTAATATATCTCATGCATATCACTTTAGCAGTACTAACTATTTAATACTAACAGCACTAACTATTAACTAATAGTACTAACTATACTGGCAGTACTAACATTTGTACTGACAATACTAACTAATATAACCAGCAGTACTAACTACTTAGTCTATTTCTTCAGTCTTTAGCAACAACATCAATCTTGAACCAGCAGTAGTAAAGTAGTACTTACAGTAGTAACTCAAAATTCCCAACAATCCTCCCCTAAACTTGATATTTACTTGTTAATCATCAAGTTTCTTCAGTTTAAGCATCTTGGTCATTAGGAGGATGTATCCAAACATTTTAATACTTTTCAAGCATTGATTTGATGAACTTGATAAGCTCAAATGCCATAGTACTTTCTTCTTCAGCTTCTAACTACAAGTTCAACACCTTCTCCAATAATTCCTTGATCAATGGGTACTTTTTCTCTACTAGCATATTAATCTCCATAGATGTACCATCCATAAACAGAGTGTGAACTCTACAATTTTCATACAATTTCCATTTCAGCAATTTCTAATCCAGTTGATTCGTCCATAGTTCATCTTTTTCATCTTGGTCAAATAGCATCCTTAGATCTCCCCAAAGCAACAAATCATGTCCTTCAAGAGGATGACCTTGAAACTTTTCTTGAACTAACCTGTATAGGTCATTCAAGTCTTGCCTGTCAAGTCTTCTTAAGAAGGCTTGCATGTCTCCATGATAGCTTGAACTTCCATCAGCTCTGGTTAATTTGTAAACATACATGTCTTTTGCATCTACATTTCCCAGCAACTTATATTCCCAATTCACAATAGGAAATCTTTTAGATAGTAGTTCATAGTTCACTTCACTGTCATCACCAAAAATTATCTTTAAGCTTAACATGAGTTCTTCCTTCTCCTTCTCATACTCTGCTGCTTCTTCTTCTGTAACATTATTTACAGATTTCATTACTTTTGGTTTCTTGGGTGACTTCTGTGTTGCATATGATCCTGCAACTCTTTTCAATCTTTTACCTGACTCCTAAACTTCTTTCTCTGAATCCATTGGTATAAAATCTTGATTCCTCTTTTGCTGTCTTTCATACAACTCATGGATTTCTTCATAAGTCTTTCCTTTCAGCTGACTGTGTTTGTAACCACCTGTGTTCTTTAGATAAGTCATCATAAGATTCCTCAACTGTGTTTTAGTAGGTGGTTTACTTCTGATCTCTGCAGCCCTTTGAGCAGCTCTAAACTTCCTTTGTGCTGCTATTGTCTCTACCAAAAATTGTGCTCTTTCTTCAATGGTAAACTGCTCTCTCTCTTCCTGTTGGAGCTTTGCAGCAAACAAAGCATCAACATCAATTCTGGCTTGAATTTCATCAAACTCTTCAGTCAAAGCAGCATTAGTAGCTTCTTCTTGTCTTTGTCTTTCTATTTGAGCTCTGTCCAACTCTGCTAACTCTTCCTCATGCAATCTTTGAGCTAACTCTGCATCACTTTCAATTTGAGCTAACCCTTGATCTCTGCTTTTTTACTTTCTTTGGCTCTTCTTCAACCAATACACTCTTACCTTTGTCTTTTGGATCAATCTTTGGAAGAGGTTGAAGTGTAGTTATTGATCTGACAGGTCTAGAAGCTTCTTCCACATTTCTAAACTCAACCCCTTTCTCCTTAGCTTTAACTTCCTTCATCTTGATCAAAGTTTAAGCCATAGCCATAGTAACATCCTCATCATCAAAGACTGTTGCTGTTGTAGGAGGAGTAGATGGAGTAGCAGCACTAACTTCTGGCCTAGCAGTACTAACTTGATCAGCAGTACTAACATGTGAAGGTCCAGTAGTAGTTATTTGTTCAGCATCAAGCACATCAAAATCATTATCTTTAAACATTGGCTTTGTCTTGTCACTGCTCCTCCCCTGTTTGGATGCATCCTCACCCAAACTTGTGTCAGTAGAAGTCTCAACTCTGCCTTTAAACAATCTCCTCTTCATAGGTTGTGGGGTTCTTGCCTTTCTCTTCTTTTCTAGCCTCTTGACCCTTAATTTTAATCTGTTGATCACCCTGTCTTGAGCAGTCTTTGCTTCCTCTAAGGCAAGAACCCTTTTGGTCAATAAGGTATAAGTTTTCATCAATTCCTTAATTAGTTCCATTCTACCCTCATCACTTCCAGGTGTGTTACCTCCTGAGAGAGGTGAATCATAGGGTGTAGGTGGTACATTATCCGTCAATTCAAAATGATATTCCATACTGCCCTCCCCACTTCTAGATGTGTGACCTTCTGAGAGAGGTGGTTCATTGGGCTTTTCAAGCACTCTCTCAGACCTAGTCTGAGCAGGATCACCCCTATAGTGTCTTGGCGCCTGGGACTGCCACCTGTATTAATTCCCTGAGGAATGTCAACATTAGGCATTGCTGTGGTCTGGGTCCTAATTATGTTATCACTGTCTTGTGCTGCATCTAAGCTAGCAGCAGTAGTGATAGCCCTTTCCACACTGTCACCCCCTCCTTATTGACAGCCTCATCTGCTCCAAGGTCTTGAGGTACACTAGTCTAAGGTAACTTAGTGTCCTTGTTGGTTCTCCTACGTTTTTGAGTCTTTCTTATTCTTTGATATGTAGTTGGAGATTAGTGTATTTGCTTAATGTGAGCTTCAGATTGAGGTTCATGAAGAACTGGTGGAGGTGTTTCAGTTTGAAGTGGTTCTATTTGAGGTTAAAAAACATTTGGTTGTGAAATAGAGGGTGTGGGTTGGGGTTCACGGGGTGTTGCTGAACCTTCACTCTCAGGTGCTTGGTTTTGCACCAACATGGAGTCAAAAAGTAGAGTAACTTTTCCTGAAAATTTGGTACTTTACCTTGCCATATTTGAGAAAACCTTTTTACTATGTTTGGGTGTCTCATAAGTATCATTAAAAGGTTCTGGTAAATCTTTAAGCTGGTTATTCAAAAAGAGTTGTAAAAACCTTGGATACATTAAAAATCTCTTTGGATCCAAGTTCCTCAACATACCATCAAAAATTAATTTAGAAAAATTAAACTTTTGACCCTTTGCTAGACATATAACTGCTGAAGCCAAATTAGTTGAAAACTCATTCCAAGCAGTTGATTTTGAACTTATACAGTGAAGGATGGTATGTATCAGAAACTTCCATTGAGGTGAGAATGAACCTTTTTGAAAAGTAAGTTTTGTAGAAAGCTGTTTATATCCCATCAATGCAAGGTTTTTAAAAATTGCATCATTTGTTAGGCAGGTAATACCATCCTCATCATTAAAGAGAAAATCACTTCTCACTGATGATTCTGATATAACCACAGCCTTGCCATCAACAATAGCATGTATTTGCTTCACTGAAGTGACTATTTTAGAAGGGCAGTATTCCAAAACTGTTCAATGTAAGAAGCATAGATAGTGGGACTTACAGTGAGAGTATAATTGATTGAACATGTAGAGAGGAAGTCCACTATCTGATGAAACTCAACGTTTTCCTCTGACTTTTCCAAACAAGTGACCATGTTGTGTTGATCGACAAACTTCAAATCCGCCATATAGTGATTGATTCAAGAAAAGGGTTCTGGGTTTAAGTTCGTTGATGAAAATACGAGGGTTTGGCAAAGTTAATTAAGATATTATGAAGAGAGCTTAAGGGTGTGATTGGATTGACTGAATAAACTTGATCCTTTAAATTAAAGAAAGAGTATAATAAAAGGAAATATCAAGAATTATCCAATTCATAGACCCCTATAAGCAAGTTGTTGGCAGAAATATCTCAACGGTAATAATTAATTAATGAAAATCTGTTATGCCCCAAACAGTATTAACGGTAACAAGCAGTACTAATATTAGCCTGACAGTATTAACGTTTTGACTAACAGTACTAATATTAGTCTAACAGTATCAACTTGTTCTCCAATAACTATGCAATAACACGCCTCTATTCGTCACAAGCACTAGAAATAACTAAATAGACATGTGAGAATTCATGAGGATCCATATCTATGCATAGCCCATGAATAAAAGTTAAAAACTATTAACCAAACCATCATACCAGTTGTAACCCATTCCACTCAAGATGTCCAGTTGTTTATGATCATACCAAATCCAACCATACTGCTTTGCTCAACCTGCAAATGTTAGTCCAAAGCACAATACATACCATATGCTTCTTGACAGTATTAAGTTTTGACTAACAGTATTAAAACTAGCAGTATTAAGTATAACTAGCCGTACTAGTTATACCTAGCAGTACTAATCCTTTAGATATCAGATTAAGCTTCAAATTCGTCTAAAGAGCATCTCCAAACCATGTCAAGCATCAATCCACTCATGACAATTAAGCAGTACTTAACCAAGCCTAGTAGTATAAACTTTTTGTACCAGCAGTACAAAGTTTCTTCAAATAGAGAAAGCTTAGCCTAGCAGTATTAAGTAACTGATCATCATGTTTACCTTTCAACTTCAATCCAAATAGCACTTGTGTATAATTCGCTGCACTTATACACCATTAACCTCCCCTGAGACCATGCAGCTACAGATTAAGCATACAAGTGCTTGCCACCTCTAGCACTTCCACCAAAGGCAACAAAACCTCCATCAATGTCTTGATAGTCAGAAAGGAAGTCTTTGTTCCCTGTCATGTGCCTGGAACATCCACTGTCAAATATTCCTTTGTTCTTCAAAGCTTGTTGTGGATTTCCCTGCACAAAAGTAAGAGAGTCAGTGTCTCTTGGGGACCCAAGCCACTACTGACTTGAGTCTGCCTTGTGGATCTATATAATTTACTCTTTTTGAGACCCATGATCTACTATTGTCTTTGGAGACATTGTTTAAATCAGTCATTTTAGGTCTCCAAACACAACCTGCTGAGGCCTTAACAGCAGTGACCCCAGTTCCCTTAACAGCACTAACTGCTGTTTGCCCAGCAGTATTAACACCATTTACTCTGACAGTATTAACTTTTTCATTTGAAATCCTGGTATTTGGTGCTGTTGATTTATAAAAAGGCCTTCTAATAGGTGAATGAGACTTATGAAAAGCATTTGTTCTTAATTTTGAAACATTTACTCTATTTGTATGGGTAGCAGTATTAACTGGTCTGAATGTACTAGTTGATGTTGTTGCTCTTAGAGAGCTTTGCTTGGCAGCACTAACTGGTACTCTTCCAAACCTTGTTAAGACTGCAGATGGAACAAATTTATTTTGATGATTTATTCTCTGAGCACTGTTCCAAACTGGTCTAATTTCCCTTTGACCAGTATTCTTTCCCATATTTTTCAAAACAGACTTTTTAGCCATTCTCTTTTCATGAAAATCACAGTCTTTTATTAGATGGCTGTAACTGCCACAAACAAAACAAGCTTTCTTTGTAAACCCAAATCCTAACCCCTCATCTGGAACCTTTTGTGCATTATTTGCTCAAAATCTGTACACAAAGACTTTTTAGTGGAACCCCACCCAAAAACCAAAGATGATGTCATCAACATATACTTGTATCAGTAGAATATCACCCTTGACTCTCTTTATGAACAAAGTCTTGTCAATTTGTCCTCTGTAGAATCCATTGTCTAGCAGATAGGTAGAAAGAGTCTCATACCAAGCTCTAGGAGCTTGGTGTAGTCCATATAAGGCTTTCTCCACCTTGTAAACTTTTTCTGGAAATTCTGGATCCACAAAACCTGGAGGTTGGCTAACATATACCTCCTCTTCAATAGTACCATAGAGAAAGGCACTTTTGACATCCATCTGGTACACAAGAAAATTCATGAATGATGCATAGGCTAAAAATAACCTGAATGCTTAACCTCATCATAATCAATGCCTTCTTTTTGTTTGTATCCTTGTGCTACTTTTAGCTGCTTTGTTTCACTACTATACCCTTTCATCTTCTTATTTCTAATAGCACCCACTTTGTACCAATAGCTTTCTTGCCATAAGGTAAGTTAACTATGGTCCAAACCTTTTGAATCTTGAACTGAGGCAGCTCTTCTTGCATTGCTTTAACCTAACTTTCATCATCAAGGGCTTGAGTTATCTTTGTGGGTTCATGCTGAGAGAGGAAACATGCAAATAAGCAGTTTTGGAAATCTTTTTGATTTGACCTTCTCTACTTTTGGACGTAGCTAATCATAGCATGTTCTACAAAACTCTTCTATGTCATGCCCCTTGTTTGTACTGCTGACCTTGGATATCCAATTATTTGATCTTTAGGATGAATAGAGTGTACTCAAGTTGTGGGAATAGGACTGACAACAGTGGAAGGTTCCATGTTGTTGAAATCAGCCTCTGCACCCACAACTTGATCAGCATAAGGAGAATTGCAAGTGTCTAAACCATCATCATCATAAGCACTGCCAAAAATACCAGTATGTTGAACTTTAGCAGTATCCTCCAAATTAGGCATGAGAGGATCATTTGGAGGATCATTGACATCAAGAGGAAAGGATCCACCAAGAGGAACAAATGATGGTCCAGCATCATTAAAAGTTCTTGGTGCACTAGCAGCATTAACTGGTGTGCTAAAGTATTAAAATTGTTAGTGCTGCTGGCTCTAGTAGCCTTCCCTTGAAGAAGCTCCCTGTTACATTGTTCTTTAAACTATTTTCTAACAGCATCTGATTGCTTTATAGCCTCCTTCTCTTGAACCATCATCTTATCAAGAACATTCTTTAAGGCTTGTTCATTCTCACTTACTGGTTTTTGTACAGGAGTTTCACCAGCAGCATCATCAGCTGTATCATTTTTATACTTTTCATCTGAGCTCTTGTAGCTTGAAGAGATAGAAGACCATAATGGAAACACAATATATTATTGAGTAGACACATTCTTTTCTTCTGATTGTCCAGCATCAATACTTTGCTTCAAACCTGTATTACCATTAGCTTCTTGTGGACATGCATTTTGTTAGTTTAATTCCCTGCAGTAACTGGTTGATAATTTATAGAATTTGTTAAGGAATCAATATCAAAAAGCCAGTTAGGACCTTGTCCTGCAACATTTGGTTTATTTTCAAGAAAGTTTACATGCAGATTCTCTTCAACTTTTATGGTTTAAGAATTAAATACCCTGAAAGCTTTGCTATTTATAGAGTACCAGACCAAAAACCCTTCTTCAGCCTTCCCATCATTTTTTCCTAAATGGTCTAGGGTCTTTAGAATAGTAACAGGACATCCAAAAGGTCTCATGACACTATCTTGTGTAGTCCAATTATAAGTTCTATGGAGTCTTATAAAGGCATGGTCACTAAAACCCATTTAGAACTAACAAGCGTTATTAAACTTCAGCCCAAAATATAGTAGGTAGAAGTGAGTCTGCTAGCATAGTCCTAGCAGCCTCAATCAGAGTCATGTTCTTTCTCTCA
The DNA here is from genome assembly GCA_026074375.1 of Tanacetum coccineum. Classification (NCBI taxonomy): domain Eukaryota; kingdom Viridiplantae; phylum Streptophyta; class Magnoliopsida; order Asterales; family Asteraceae; genus Tanacetum; species Tanacetum coccineum. The sequence goes on from BQNB010065486.1 coordinate 8,365, forward strand.
GCAACTCCATTTTGTTGTGGAGTTCTAGCAACACTAAATTCCCTTTTTATCCACAGAATTCATTCATTTCCTTGTTTTTGAATTCTGTCCCATTATCACTCCTGATTACTTTAACCTTATGATTTAATTGGTTTTCTATTTATGTTATAAATCTCTTAAGAATCCCACTTGTCTCATCTTTAGAGGCTAAGAAGAAAACCCAGCTAAATCTGCTAAAGTCATCAGTCACTACAAGGCAATATGTCTTATGGTTGATACTCCTAACAGTTGTTGGACCAAATAATTCCATATGCAACATCTATAAGGGTTGGCTGATAGAGCTTACAAGTTTGGCCTTACAGGAGGCTTTGTGTTACTTTCCCTTCTGACAAGCAACACAAGTATGGTCATTTTCAAAAATCTTTGAAGGAAGACCTCTTACAAGGTTTCCCTTCACAAGTTTATTCATAGTTTTTAAAATTCACATTAACCACCTCCTATGGCCATAATATAGAACTCATCAATTATGCTTTCAAACAAAAAGTTAAATCTCGTAAAAGGAACAACATTCTAAAATCAAAGCTCTACATAATTGCTTTGCCTGGGAACTCTAAGCAGTAGTCTTGGGCTTTCATCAGTAGCTTCAAATCAGGAGACAAAACAAACATTCATTATCAGTAAAAAGAATCACGATTATTTTGTCACATATTTTGAACAGAGAAAAGATTAAACTTTAGTTTTCAATTTACAAAAACACATCTTCAAAGTCAAACTTATCGTGTTCTTATCTTTCCTTTTCCTTTATCATAACCACCTCTACACTTCCACCAAAGGCGAACAAAAGCCTCCAACAAAGTCTTGATGTCAGAAAAGAATCTTTGTTCCCTGTCATGAGCCTGAATTATCCACTTCAAGATATTCATTGTTCATCAAAGCCCTTGTTGTGGAATTTCCTTACACAAAAAGTAAGAGAGTCAATGTCTCTTGGGGACCCAAGCCACTACTGACTTTGATCGCCTTGTGGATCTATATAATTTACTCTATTTGAGACCCATGATCCACTATTCTCTTTGGAGACATTATTTAAATCAGTCATTTTAGGTCTCCAAACACAACCTGCTGAGGCCTTAACAGCAGTTACCCTAATTCCCTTAACAACACTAACTGCTGTTTGCCCAACAGTATTAACACTATTTACTCTGACAGTATTAACTTTTTCATTTGAAATCCTGGTATTTGGTGCTGTTGATTTATAAAAGGCCTTCTAAAGTGAAAGAAGACTTATGAAAAGCATTTTTTTCTATTTGAAACATTCAACTCTATTAGTATGTAGCAGTATTACTGGTCTGTATGTACTAGTTGATGTGTTGCTCTTAAGAGCTCTGCTTGGCAGCACTAAGCTTGTCTTTCCAAACCTTGTATACTAAAGATGAGAACAAATTTATTTTGATGATTTATTCTATGAGCACTGTTCTAAACTAGTCTAATTTCCCTTTGACCAGTATTCTTTCCTATATTTTTCAAAACAGACTTTTTAGCCATTCTCTTTTCATGAAAATCACAGTCTTTTATTAGATGGTTGTAACTGCCACAAACAAAACATGCTTTCTTTGTAAACCCAAATCCTAACCCCAGTTTTTGAGTCATTTTCCCATTCCAATCTCTTCTATCTACCTTAGGATTTTGAGTGATTATCCTAGGTTTTTCAGCTTGTTTAGGTTTAACAGATTCATTCCTAGCATTAGTAAACTCAATCCTTTTAAGACTAGGTTTGTCTGTTGCTTGCAAATCATTAGATTGAAAAATGTCCTCATCATCACTAACCCAATCTTTAATGATAACTCCACTAGGCCTAACAGATTCAACTCTAGGCATTTCTACACTAGTATTGTTAGTTTGAGAGGTGCTTGCTTTAAGTTGAGACACACTAGCACTAGTCTTATTTGTTGTAGGCCTATAAATAGAATCATCTAATCTTGCAAAAGATATGCCAGCTAGTGGAGGCATGTAGTTCCCAGTTAAAGGAGGACGAACATCATGATATCCATTATCCTTTTTGAACCTATCATTTGTTTGATTGTTATCTCCATTACTTGAACGACTATCAAATACACTATTAAACAATTCACTACCACTTGAATCATTTTCATTCAATTGATCTCTATATCCTAGACCAGTTTTATCTTTAGCACTCAATTGACTATTGATCAGTTTATTTAAGTTTTTAGAAGATGTTTCAAACTGTTCTAGTTTAGCTTTCAAATCATCTTTTTCTCTTAAGGTTTCATCTAACTGATTTTTAAGTCTAGTGATAGCATTACTTTTGTCTTTTACTTCAAATTCTAAGACTGCAATCTTTTCTTCATAGACAACTTCATTTTTCTGATGAACAATTAACTGTGCCTCTACAGATTCTAGGCCTAACTGATAAGCTACAATTTCTAGATTAGCCTTACTAAGAGTTTGTCGCTGTTCATCAAACTGTTTTTGAAGTTTTTCATATGTTTTCACACAGTTTTTAGAACAAGATTGTACCTCTGTGTCAGACCCTGAGGAGTTTGCAGTGTAGGCCATGAGAGCAAACTCAGTTGGTTCATCTTGAGCTATATAACTCTAGTCATATCCCAGTCCATCTTGGACAATCAAAGCATTGTCCTGAACAACCAATGCATCAGAGGTCTCCACTGGTACAGTCCTTCTGGTGTTGTCCCTGCTCCTATACCCTGCATCTCCATTCCTGTTCCCTTGATTTCTTGGTGCTATTTGTGTTGCAGGTTCTTCACCAGACATTGTGTTTTATAGGAAGAGATCTAGATCTGATAAAGTTCTTCTTATTCAGAGTTTCTCCACAATCTCTGATACAACTTGTGAAGTCCCAAATAAACAGATCTTCTTAGCTTGTTAAAGCTTAGTTATCTTGGATAAATCCAAACTAACTATATGAGAAACTATGATTATGAATACTACAAGTTATGCGGAATCTAACTTGTAATACAAAGAAGAACAAAGAATACTAAAAACTTTAGATATATCGATTGCAAATATTCTGTCTAGGTTACAGAATAACTAACTATGAATTGATAATTCTAACTATGCCGTAGGGTTCCTTTTATACACCAAGGAAACCCTAATGGGCTTACAAAATGCGTACAATGATAATGCATATCTATTCCTAATATATCTCATGCATATCACTTTAGCAGTACTAACTATATAATACTAACAGCACTACTATTGACTAACAGTACTAACTATACTGGTAGTACTAACATTTGTACTGACAGTACTAACTAAGATAACTAGCAGTACTAACTACTTTGTCTATTTCTTCAGTCTTTAGCAGCAATATCAATCTTGAACCAGCAGTAGTAAAGTAGTACTGGCAGTATTAACTCAAAATTCCCAACAATCCTCCCCTAAACTTGATATTTACTTGTCAATAATCAAGTTTCTTCAGTTTAAGCATCTTCGTCATTAGGAGGATGTATCCAAACATTTTACTACTCTTCAAGCATTGATTTGATGAACTTGATAAGCTCAAATGCCATAGTACTTTCTTCTTCACCTTCTAACTACAAGTTCAACACCTTTATATTGATCAAAGTTTGAGTCATAGCCATAGTAACATCCTCATCATCAAATACTATTGCTGTTGTAGGAGGAGTAGATGGAGTAGCAGCACTAACTTCTGGCTAGCAGTACTAACTTGATCAGCAGTACTAACATGTGAAGGTCCAGTAGTAGTTATGTGTTCAACATCAAGCACATCAAAATCATTATCTTTAAACATTGGCTTTGTCTTGTCACTACTCCTCCCATGCATCTCCATTCCTGTTCCCTTGATTTCTTATAATACAAGTTATGCGGAATCTAACTTGTAATACAAATAAGAACAAAGAATACTAAAAACTTTAGATATATTGATTGCAAATATTCTGTCTAGGTTATAGAATAACTAACTATATTGGCAGTACTAACATTTGTACTGACAGTACTAACTAATATAACTAGCAGTACTAACTACTTAGTCTATTTTTTAGTCTTTAGCAGCTGTATCAATCTTGAACCAGCAGTAGTAAAGTAGTACTGATAGTAGTAACTTAAAATTCCCAACAGCCAACCTCGTCGATACCACTGCCACTAATTTTGTGACTAATGCCCAACTTAAAGCAATGATCGACCAAGGTGTTACTGATGCTTTGGCAGCACGTGATGTTGACAGAAACATGAATGGCGATGACATCCATAATCCAGGAACGGGTGTTAGAAGGACATAACTAGTTGCTAGAGAGTGCACTTACCCAGACTTCATGAAGTGCCAACCTCTAAATTTCAAAGGCAAGAAAGGAGTTGTTGAATTAATTCAATGGTTTGAGAAAATGGAAACTCTGTCAGTATAAGCAACTGCTCTGTAGAAAACCAAATCAAGTTTTCCACTTGTACTCTTCTGGCAGGTGCGCTAACGTGGTGGAACTCCCACGTTAGGACTGTTGGTCATGATGTTGCGTATGCAATGACTTGGACAGACCTAAAAAAGAAGATGACTGCCAAGTACTGCCCGAGGGGAGAGATTAAGAAGCTCGAGACTGAGTTGTGGAATTTGAAGGTGAAAGGTACCGACATGATAGGTTACAACCAACATTTTCAGGAACTGGCATTGCTGTGTGTTAGAATGTTTCCTGAAGAATCAGACAAGATTGAGAGATATGTCGGTGGTTTGCCTGACATGATCTATGGAAGTGTAGTAGCATCAAGGCCTAAGACAATGCAAGAGGCGATTGAAATATCAACTGAACTGATGGATAAGAAAATCCATACTTTTGCTGAACAACAAAGTGAAAACAAAAGAAAGCAAGATGATAACTAACAACAAAAACAACAAAACAAAAGGTAGAACACTGGCCGGGCCTACACTGCAGGATCTGGTGAGAAGAAACCTTACGGAGGATCTAAACCTCTGTGATTAAAATGCAAATATCACCATGACGGACAATGTGCTCCAAAATGCCACAAGTGCAACCGAGTTAGCCATCTGGCTCATGACAGTAGGAGTACTACAAATGCCAATGCTGCTAACAATTAGAGAGGCACTAGGGCAGGTTAGAAACCTACTTGCTATGAATGTAGACCCCAGGGACATTTCAAGAGGGATTGTACAAAGCTAAAAAACAACAACCGTGGTAACCAAGGTGGAAATGGCAATGCTCTAGTGAAAGTGTATGCGGTAGGCCGTGCAGGGACAAACCCAGACTCAAACGTCATTACGGGTACGTTCCTTCTAAACAACCGCTATGCTTCTGTCTTATTTGATACTGGTGCCGATAGAAGCTTTGTGTCTACTACATTTAGCTCCCAAATTGATATCACACCATCTACCTTAGATCATTATTATGATGTTGAACTAGTTGACGAGAGAATAATTGGGTTAAACGCTATCATTTGGGGTTGTACATTGAATTTCTTAAATTACCCATTCAACATAGACTTAATGCCCGTAGAACTTTTTAGTCTTGATGTCATAATCGGTATGGATTGGTTGGCAAAGTACCAAGCTGTCATCGTTTGTGCTGAGAAAATCGTTTGTATTCCCTGGGGAAATGAAACGTTGATTGTTTGCGGTGACAGAAGCGACCGGGGAAACAAGACTCGTTTGAACATCATCTGGTGCACTAAAACGCAGAAGTACATGCTAAAAGGATGTCATATCTTTTTGGCACATGTTACTACAAAGGAGACTGAAGACATGTCGAAAAAGAAGCGACTTGAGGACGTACCGATCATTCAAAATTTTCCTAAAGTATTTCCTGAAGACTTGCCGGGTCTCCCTCTGACTCAACAAGTGGAATTCCAAATCGATTTGATATCTGGTGCTGCACCTGTAGCACGGGCACCTTATCGATTAGCTCCATCTGAAATGAAGGAATTATCAGACCAACTCCAAGAACTTTCAGACAAGGGTCTCATAAGACCTAGTTCCTCACCTTGGGGAGCTCCGGTCTTATTTGTCAAGAAGATGGATGGATCATTTCGAATGTGCATCGACTACCGAGAGCTGAACAAGTTGACGATAAAGAATCATTATCCACTCCTAAGGATCGACAATTCATTTGATTAACTACAAGGATCCAGTGTTTATTCTAAGATAGACTTGCGATCAGGTTATCACCAGTTTCGAGTACGGGAAGAAGATATTCCGAAGATGGCATTCAGAACTCGATATGGTCATTATGAGTTCCAAGTTATGCCATTTGGCTTGACAAACGCCCCAGCGGTATTTATGGATCTCATGAACCACGTGAGCAAGCCATTTTGGATAAATTTGTGATTGTCTTTATTGACGATATCCTTATCTACTCCAAGAATAAGAAGGAACACGAAGAACATCTTAAGGCAATTCTGGAATTACTTAAGAAAGAGGAGTTGTACGCTAAATTCTCTAAATGCAAATTTTGACTTCCCAAGGTACAATTTCTCGGCCACGTGATTGATAGTCAAGGCATTCACGTGGATCCCGCCAAGATCGAGTTCATTAAAGATTGGGCATCTCCTAAAACGCCAACGGAGATTAGACAATTTTTAGGACTTGCTGGGTATTACCGAAGATTCATCAAAGGATTTTTGAAGATCGCCAAGCCAATGACCAAGCTTACTCAGAAGAAGGTCAAGTTCATTTGGGGAGACAAACAAGAAGCAGCGTTTCAACTATTGAAGCAGAAGTTGTGTAGTGCACCAATTCTGGCTTTACCTGAAGGAAGCAAAGACTTTATCGCATACTGCGATGCTTCAATCAAAGGTTTGGGCGCTGTGTTGATGCAAAGAGAGAAGGTGATTGATTATGCATCACGCCAATTGAAAATTCATGAGAAGAACTATACGGCTCATGATTTGGAGCTTGGAGCAGTAGTGTTCACTCTCAAGATTTGGAGGCACTATCTGTATGGGACCAAGTGTATGGTGTTCACTAATCACAAGAGTTTACAACACATTCTTGATCAAAAGGAGCTGAACATGAGGCAACGTCGTTGGTTAGAGTTGCTCATCGATTATGATTGTGAAAATACGTTACCACCCAGGAAAAGCAAACGTAGTGGCCGATGCCTTAAGCCGTAAAGAACAGAATAAGCCATTACGGGTTCGAGCCTTAGTCATGACTATTGGTTTGAATCTCCCAAACAAATTTTGAATGCTTAAACTGAAGCACGGAAACCAGAGAACATCAAGAACAAAAATGTTGGAGGTATGTTGATTGAAAATTCAAAAGATCCAGAGAAACTTAGAATAGAAAAGTTGGAACCCCACGCAGATGGAACTCTATGCTTAAATGGCAGGAGTTAGTTACCCTGTTATGGCGATTTACGGACTATGATCATGCACGAGTCCCACAAGTCAAAATACTCTATCCATCCGGGTTCTGACAAGATGTATCAAGACATGAAGAAGCTATATTGGTGGCCCAATATGAAGGCCGACATCTCCACCTATGTTAGCAAATGTCTGACATGTGCTAAGGTCAAGGCTGAACATCAAAGGCCATCGGGTTTGTTGGTACAACCCGAGATACCTCAATGGAAGTAGGATAATATCACGATGGATTTTATCACGAAGCTTCCTAAGTCGTCGCAAGGTTATGACACCATTTGGGTGATTATTGACCGACTCACTAAATCCATAATCTTTGTACCAATGAGGGAAACTAATCCCATGGAAAAATTGGCAAGAATGTACCTGCAAGAGGTAGTCACAAGGCATGTGATACCCGTCTCAATCATTTTTTATCGCGCCCCTAGGTTTGCATCAAATTTCTGGAGGTCACTTTAGAAGTCCTTGGGTACGAATTTCGATATGAGTATTGCATATCATCTACAAACTGACGGACAAAGCGAGAGGACTATTCAAACTCTCGAGGATATGCTACGTGCTTGTGTGATCTACTTTGGAAAGGGTTGGGTTAACCATTTGCCATTAGTCGAGTTTTCATATAACAATAGTTATCACACTAGCATTAAGGCTGCACCATTTGAAGCACTTTACAGTCGAAAGTGTCGTTCACCTATTTGTTAGGCCAAGGTTGGAGAAGTTCAACTCACTGGTCCAGAAATAGTTCAAGAGACAACCGAGAAAATCATTCAGATCAAGTAAAGAATTCAAGCCGCTCGTGATCGACAAAAGAGTTATGCCGATTTGAAGTGTAAGCCTATGAAATTTCAAGTTGGAGATAGAGTTATGCTCAAGGTTTCGCCTTGGAAAGGAGTAGTACGTTTTGGCAAATAGGGGAAGCTAAACCCCAGATATGTTTCATGTATCCAACTTGAGCTTCCTCAAGAGCTGAACAGGGTTTATAATACGTTTCATGTATCCAACTTGAAGAAGTGCTATGCTGACGAACCCTGAGTCGTTCCGTTAGATGGACTACATATTGACGACAAACTTCATTTTATTGAGGAACCAGTAAAGATCATGGATTGTGAAGTTAAACGATTGCTACAAAGCTTTATCCCAATTGTCAAGGTTCGATGGAACTTCAGGAGAGGTCCTGAGTTTACATGGGAACGTGAAGACCAATTCCAGAAGAAGTATCCACAACTCTTCACAAAGACTGCACCGTTGTCAAGTGCTGCGTCTTAAGCCTTGAGGATAAGAATCATTTAACGAGGGAAGACTATAACACCCCATGTTTTAGGGTCATTGTACGTCATTAATAAACTCACCATTTTTTTAGTATTGTACGCGTTTGCTTTTAAATTGAAATCGTTAAGTTAAATCGCGTAAGCTAAAAATTATCGTTCAATGTAAATGGGCATCAAACAATTAAATGTTTACATCAAGAAAGTGTTAGATAATTATTAACTTTGCACATTTTATTTTTATTGGTTACGTAAAGTGTTTACGTTTCGCGATAAAATAGGTTTAGGTATACCCGGAACCACCAAAACTTTTCTACGCTTCAACAAATACCCACAATTGTACCCAATACACAAAAATTACAAAATTTCATTATATGTATGTATATATGGCCAGATATGGTGATGAAAATACAAAGATATTTCTAGTTTAAACACTCTTCCTTGAATTCATGAGATGATATCCAACTTAGGAAACCAAGAGCTCCATCTTACTAGCCCAATAGTGAAATGGACCAAAGACTTCCTTAAGACCCTCCTTATGTATTTGATTAGTCTTCATGGTATATAAGCTAGCAACTAGATAAGAAACACACACATCTTCATTTTACTTAGTGAAAAACTCTCCCATTCTCTATTTCTTTTGCTCCCAACCACGACTCACATTCAAAACCCTAAATAAACCATAAAAATTTGATCTACAACATTTATAAGTAACCCTACAACATATCTAAGATATCCTAAGGTGTTTAGAAGGTTTGGTTTGGGGTTTACAAGTGTTAAAGCAAGAAGGTTCAAGATTAAGGTTTTGTTAAAATTAGGGTTTTCTTGGTATTGAAAGCTAGGGTTTGTTTGCTAATCAAAGGTTTAGATCATATTTTTCATTACCATACATCATATTAAGGTTATCTAAAAACCTTAATCTCTTTACTTTCATGATTTTATGCATATATGATGTTTATATAGTTAATCACCATCTAGGAAACTTATCTACATGAAAAATGGAATTTTTACTTATGATCATGGTATGATATACTTTGTCATGTGCTATATTGTTGGTAGGAACATGTGAGAATGGAAGTATGTACATTATATAAGTGTGGTTTAAGTATAAAAACTTATATAAACTAGTTACCTAAAAAGTGTATTTATAAAAGTTCATGACCATATAGGTGTGTAGACTTCTGGATCTTGTGATTCTTGGACAATATTTGGACAAATGATGGGCTAAAGACCCTAAGTATGTAAGACATGTGATATTAAGTGTCGTAATGGACTTGTAACAAAGTGGCTAAACTAAAAAGGTATAAAATCAAGTTTTAAACATATTTTTACAAAATGACCAAAACCTTCTGATTAAATTCGAAATATAAAGTATTTATTTTATATTTTTGTAAAATACTACATCTCATGAGGATTCTAAAAAGGTAAGAAACTCGAAAAACCGAGCTATAACGAAGGAGATACGTAATTTACAAGATTTAGTTATAAAAAGTGTTTTATAATTTTATTTTTTATAAAAACCATTTACTTTTAACTTCTGATATATACAAATGGATATTTTTTTCAGATAGTACATATTTTTAGAATTCAAAAACATTAAGAATCATAATTTTTTAATCAATAACGAATGAGTTATGGATTTTTTTGTATTTACGATAATTAAAGTTTATAAAAATAATTCTATAATATATGAATAGTAAAAATCACTATTCATCTTAGATACATTTTGAAAAATACATTAATTAGATAAAACTTTTAATTACGAAGACGTGTTCAAAAGAATCACTAAAATCAGAGTTAAAATGAATAAGATACGACATTTACGAGTTTACGACGATTAATTTTATAAAAGTATATGAACAGTAAAAAGTACTGTTCACTAGAGGACTTAAAATATGAAAATGTAATATTTTGATAACTCGTCTTTATATGAAAGCGTGTACATAAGAAACGGACTTAAAACGATAAAGTTACGCCGTTTTTACTAACGTGATATTTATAAACGTTTTTACTTTATAAATATGATTTCACAAATGCAATTAGATGGTGATGTAGCTATATAGAATTATATATGGTATTAGTTAATCAAAATGCTTAGTGCTTATACGACCTATAATTAATTAGGTTGCATTCGGTCATTATTGTGACGCATTTTCTGTTATACTTGGATTATTCATTCACTCGAGGTGAGTTCATAGCCCCACGTTTTACATTTTAATGATTTACAAGTTTTGGGGTGAGAAACATATGCATGTTTTACAATTGGACGCAAGTGGACATTTTACATTACGATTACGTGTTTGCCTAAGTAGCGATAACCCTCTGAGCCCATTATCATGAACTGTCAATTACTTGTTGTGAGCGCGAATGTTATAAATAGATCTATTTGGGATTGACATCCCCGTTCGGGTGAGTCATGCTCACTGTGCCGGTATGCCGGACAACGAACGTATACCATGTCGGACATAGGATGTTGCGGGTTAGAACATCATCACGATCAATGTTGGCAATTTATATTGCAATTCATACATGTCGAGCTTCAGTGTCATGAGATTAGGGAAACGTAATCACATTTTATGATGTTTGCATCTGTTGCATTATCATGGGGAAATCTTGCGGTCCTACATTATACATTTTACAAACCTATGAATTCACCAACATTATTGTTGACGTTTTAAGCAATGTTTTCTCAGGAGATCAATAAGGTGCAAGACCAGGGATACATTGGTGGTCGATATTTTGGAAGTCATATGCATAAAAGATTTGGTTGCATTACATTTTGGAGATATATCTGTTATGGACTAAAATCTTTGTATTTTGAACAATGAACAAGTGAAGTTTCGGACTTGTGTAACAAAAATTTGTTAAATCCAATGTATCAGTTTTAAATGACTTTTAAATGGTCGTGCTTATATATATCTTGTGCTATTGATCTATGAAGTACCATCCCCAGACCCATATTCCGCTGCGACCCAATTTGGGGGTGTTACAAATATCATTTGAAATCTTATAAAACATATCCATTTTTAATAAATACAACGAGTTATGACTTTGCAAAACGTCCATTAGTGGTTGTTCCCTTTGCCTTGTGTTTAAGATATTATGACGTCACGCCCTCGGACACGTATTCCATCCAGGCCCCGTTTGGGGGTGTGACAGATTGGTATTCAAAGCCTAGGTTATAGAGAACCAGGTAGAATATCTATTGGGACTAATAATCCCCATCCGGGTTTGGTAATTCTTACTGGTCGGGTATGACAGGTTGTACAGGCCAACGGATGTATATCATGTCAAAACTAATTTGGGTTGTCTTTGGTCGGACACCTACCAGGACAAACTTATATGGCAATGTACATGCTTCTTCCCCTATTAGCTTCGGTGTCATGAGCTTAGTGCAACGTAAATACCTTATTTTTATGTGAATTTGTATCTCCTATAACTGTCGCATACGTTTAAATCTTGTGGTCCACTATTATTACGTTTGAATTAAACCTATGAATTCACTCAACAATATTGTTGACGTTTTAAGCATGTTTTTCTCAGGTGCTTAGCTTTGGACTTCTCTGATGTGCTATGTGGAGTCTACGTGCAATATGATATCATCATTCAAGACTTTTCTTATTATTCATACTCGTTGTCTTTTGAAAACTTAATTACGCTTCCGCAATGTTTAATACCATTTGAAATCTTGTAAAACATATCCATTTTTAATAAATACAACGAGTTATGACTTTGCAAAACGTCCATTAGTGGTCGTTCCCTTTGCCTTGTGTTTGAGATATTATGACGTCACGCCCTCGGACACGTATTCCGTCCAGGCCCCGTTTGGGAGTATGACAGGGTTGAGAATAAATTAACCGGGTCGACCCACCAACCCGTTTAAGGATTTTTTTTCTTAGATAAAAAATTATTTAGATTTTATTATACTTGTTAAATAGGTTAAACGGGTCGACCCACAAATCTGTTTAACCCTTGTTATGTGCCAACTTTTATATATAAAACATGTTAAATGGGTCTACCCGAAACCCGTTTAACCTATTCAACCCATGTTACCTATTTAACCCGCCAACCCAAATATATATACAAGTTAAATGGGTCATGTTTGGGTTATGTGTAAACAGTTAGGATTGATATAGCTGACCCGATTATTTAATCGAGTCAGGTTTGAGTTGGTGTTTTCTAACATGCCAACCCGTCAACCCGAACCCGACCCGAATTACCACCCCTACACGTGAGTATAAACTTTATATTTTTAGTTATTTATTTATATTATATTAATTGTATATTATTATATAATAAAACCAGTTCGGTTCGGTTTTTACGGTTAGCTAGGTTTTTGCGGTTCGGTTTTTATGGTTAGCTAGGTTTTTGGACGAAAACCGAAACCGAATTTTTGTTTTTAATAAAAGTAAAATCTGATCCGTCGGTTTCTACTTTTGGTCGGTTTTTTTGGTTTTCAAGTTGGGTTCAGTTATTTCGGTTCTTCTGCTCACCCCTAGCTCCAAGGAGGGGGACGTCTTGGGTATGATGTGAAGCCGCAGCTCGAACCGGCACTTTTCTTAAAAGATTAAAAAAATAAGGTATTTTTATAATAACATTTTTGTAGAAACGCTTATCCGCAATTCAAACAAAATTACACCAGAAACAAAATTTGTTTAAAAATTCACAACATCGTGCATTATTTGTTGATTATTTTAATATTTGTCTCGTATGAAACTAAAACTGAAAAAGTATGACACACACTAGAAAAAAAATATGGGAATTAAGTAAATCAATAATTAAAAAGAGCTATGTCAGAGTTCCCACTTATTTAACTATGTTTTGTAAAACACGAGCAAAGAAATTGGCATAAGCATCAATGTTTAATATTTTATTATTTTCTTAGTACATTTAGTAGTACCCTAATTGATATGTATCATTTTTTTAGGGAATTGATTTGCACACTCATTTTTTATTGGGACATTTTTTTTATGCATTACATGCTTGTATAGTGTGTTTTAACTGCTTGCAAGAGTATCCCAATAAAAATTTTGTGTATGCAAATCACTAGCCTTTTCTTTAGCTTGTTGGTTTATCTATGTACCATAGCGTAATGATGGTTGACCATTCGAGTGGTCGCTTATCTAGACGCGTCCCCTCTCATTATGGCACATCTCATCGAACGCATCGTTCTCCCTTTTTTTGCATAACTCGGCCACATACTCGACCGAGTCATTTTTATTTGTTTGTGTGTGAGTGTGTGTTCTTATATTGTTTTTGTGAGGCACTTTTGTGTTTAAGTAGAGTATATTTTTTGTAGTGATCGCGATCGTCTTATTACAGTCATTTGATCATGGAGTTGTTTTTAGAGAGAAAAAGCTGAATTGACGTTGAAGTGGCAAGGATGACATACATGCGGTCCATTTGATATAGTGTAACGTATAACTTCTTCTACAATTTAGTTTACAAGATTATTGTAAAAATGTGAATAATCATAATCATCAACAATACTAATGGAGTCTTATATGCAAGGTTCTAAAAGGCACACCATGGTGCCGCTAAGACCTCGCAAAGGCGCGAGGCGTGACCTCCACGCTTCGCAATAGACCAAGGCGTAGGCTTAAGGCATGACGTGAGATGCGAAGTGGAAAAACGTGATAACGCGTGATGCGTGGAGGCTTTTTTGAATTCAATTTCTATAAAAACCATTTTTTATATATAAATGAAAAAGATTACATGCAAAGATGGTTTTTTTGACTTTATTCCTTATGTATGACACTTTTTATAAACTCAATATATTTGAAATATGATATAAATATATAAATTTTTAAATATTTTCATATTTTGTGCCGCTTTAAGTTACGCCTTAAAAAACGCCATGGCTCATAAGGCGTGAGGCTTGGCCATGCCGCCACACCACGCCTCACGCTATTTATAACCTTGATAATCTGTGAAACACAATGTTAAAACGCACACTTAAAAATATCCTAGTAAATTGTGAATACGAATATACGATGTTGAACACACCCAGTAAACTTTGTGAAACAACAAGGAATGTTGTCTCACACGTGGCATCGAGGTGCCTCGTGACTAGAGGTGCTAGTCGAGTCGGGTCGGCTCAATTCGGATTGAGACTAAAAAATATATACCTAAACATGATCCTAGATCTCAGGTTAATTAGGTTTGGGTCTGTCGGGTAAATATGATAATTAGTGGCTTAATTTGGTTATATGAAATTAACCCTTAAAAATATTTATAAAATATATGAGTCATTTATCACTTTTTTAAGGTATCATTTAAAATGCACAAATTTATTTTTCTAAGATTCTGCTGTTTATTAGTTTTTTGTTGTTATTATTGTGTAATTTATGGAAAACAAAACAATAATTTTCTAGTATTTGTACTAGTTTAATGTTTGTGCACGCACATGTTTTTTTCTTTAAATTTTCAATAATGTATTTTTATTTATTAAAAACAAATAATTTAATTTTGGTTTTTGTTTTTTAATTATAGTTCTTAATTTTGACTTCTAAATATGTTTGATGTAGGTGGTAAAGGTTCATATACGGTATATTCATAGACGTGGTCATGTTTATGTACAAAGTTTAGGTATCACATGTTTTGTTTGTATGGGTAATCTAAATCAATTTTTTAAATCTTATACTGAAATATTAATGGTTATGTTACCATGTCACTCTTGTAAGTTCAACTATTATAAAATACCTATAAGCTCTAAACATATCAAATAACATAAATATATTAGAACGATTTTAAAATTGAGAGTTTAAACAGTGTTACTGTGTCACCCCCAAAAATATCGCAGCAGAAGGGTAATTCGGGGGTGCGAGACTAAATAATACACACGCACAAGATAAAGAGAACGACCTCTAAATGAGTCGTTTTAAAAATAATGCTCTCGTTGTTACATAAAATTTAAATAAGGTCTAGACAAGCGGTCCCAAAAGTATAGCATCAAGATAAGTCATAATTTGATAAAAAAATACAACAAGAATAATTTGAATGCAAAAAAACCCATGAGATGATCCAAGATGATGATGCGGACTCCAAAGACTTCATAAATGCTCTTACAAGATTAAACACCTGAGATTACATGCTTAAAAGTGTCAATATAAAGTTGGTGAGTTCATAGGTTTAAATAAATAGTAATGTGGACCGCAAGGTTTAAAACGTATGACTATTGTAACACATACAACATCACAGAAAGTAATTACGATTGCACTAAGCTCATGACACCCAAGATAGACGAAGTATACAAATTAATGCAAGGTAAAGTGCCTGAGTAGGTGGCTAACCCGAGACCACCTAGTATTCTGACATGATATACGTCCGTTTGTCCAAGGATTCCGAATCAGGTAAGAATCACCAGTACCCGGACGAGGATTGTCAATCCCAATAGATCTATTTATAACACTCACGCTTATACAAGTAATTAACGGTTCATGATGGGGGCATAAAGGGGTTAATGTTACTTAGACTAATCCGTAATCATGTAAAAAATAAAGTAAACTACTTGCGTCTAAACGTAAAACAAAGCAATGCATCTCATCCCGATATTTGTAAAAATATTCGTAAATACGAGTAAAAGCGGGGCTATAAAACTCACCTCAAAGCAAAATCATACAACAACAAAAGTTCGGTCAAGTATGAAATGGTGCAACTCCTAACCGCAACCTAAATGATGTATGCATGCTTTAGGTTGATGAAAATGAAATATAAATATGCATATGCGTTATTTGACTATTTATCACCTTGACATGTCCGAGTTTGACTTTTAAAGTCAAACTACGTTTTTGTAAAAGTCAATATTTTAATAAAAGTTTCTAACACTTTTATAAGAAAATTCGTCCAACTTTGAATAGTCGTAGCTCGTTACTAAGTCCTTTCGTTAAATTCCAACTTACACTTTTAGAATTTCATATAGTCTATTTATAGTTTAGTTATTATTTTCTACGTAATGGATACTATAATTATAAGAAAATCAGTTTAAAGTAGCGTGATTAATAATAAATGAAAACGTTAGTCTCCGACACTCTAAAAGTACAAGTTTTGACACTTAAATCATAAGTTTAAAAATATATTTATTTCGTCTATTTTTAACTTGTCGTCGTTTATCCGCTATAAATCCGTTTTTAACAATTTAATCGACCACGAAAACGTAACTAAGTGTTCTACCTATTTTCCCTTCCACCGATTCTAGTCCTATTCCTATAGTCCACAAATTCACAACACAAATTCTCAAATCCACAAATCCACTTACAAATCCAACCTCATCCTAAAACTATATAAATCCACAACACTTTCACGAGTCTCAATATTTAAGCATATTATAACCAAACATATATGAGCGAGCATAAATATAAGACTTTTGTAAATATATATTTTATAAAACAATAACAAGCTTAAAAGTGGACTTTTATATATATCTTTTATATATAAATGTTTTTGAATGTAAATTTTATAATCAAAAGTGTAGTTTTATAAATGAACAAGTATGATGATAAATATATGCATCAAATGATGTGAAAAGTATGTAAATGATATGAAATGTATAAAAATATGTAAGAAAATATTTACTTACAAGAATGAAGAAAATAGATGAAGATTAACCCGCAAATATGAATATGTATAACCCGAACTCGATCCAAAACAACCCGAACTAAACCAAATCAAACACCACTAGTATATATGAACCCATGTCTTGAAAAAAATCAAAATGATGAACACAATAGGTGTGTTTGTTGCGTTAGCCGACCAAAAGAAAAGAGAGGGAAAGAGCAAGAAAATTTGATAAGTGTTTATGTGTGTGTGAAAATGAATGCTAGAGCTCCCTTTTTATACAAAAACATGCACATGGTGTGGGGTTTAATCCTATACAAGACAAAGGTTTGTTGAGGTTTTAGAGGCTAGTACATGGCAAGAATACAAGAACCATGGTGACCACTTTGTACAATTGCTAAACCACAAAAATATCCCATGTGGTGGTGGAGGTTTGTTTGACCGGTTATGGGGGAAAACGGGGGATAAGGTGTGGCCATTTGGTATTAATGGTTAGGCTACAAGTTCAAATAACATGCAAGAATTGGTACAAATATGGTTAGGTTAGGTAACAAATTTTATGTGGTGTGTTTGTGTGTGGGGTAGTGTTCGGACGGGCAACAAGGGGGAGGAACGGGACCAAAATTTGATTTTCAAAATTTAAACATTTACACATGCATATAAATATCTAGATATTATTTTAGGAGGGAAAGTATATAAGCATGCAAAATGCAAAATGAAAAATGCAAAATGCTCTATTTACGCAAGTCGTAAAATATACGTACGCGACATATAAAAATATGCCTGTAAAGTCGTAACATGCTAGTCATGAGTAGACTACACTTAGTCAAAAGCCGGAACCCGTCTGAAGATGTTTTTGATAAAATGCGTGATAATCTCTCGGTTATACGTTAAATAAATCATGTAAACGTAAAAAATGAAAAGTAGTAAATTAATAGTCAAATATTTACTTGTAAAAATACCGGTTGTCACCGTCTTTTTCGGTTAAGAGAGTTCCGTTCTAGAACTCAGTCGATGACATTTGGTGGTGAGTTGTCGGAAAACAAGTGTGGATACTTTCTTCGAAACTGGTCTTCGCATTCCTAGGTGAACTCAGGACCTCTCATGGAGTTCCATCGTACCTTGACGATAGGAATGCGACTTTGCTTTAATCGCTTGACCTCTCGGTCAATGATCTCCATCGGTTCCTCAATGAAATGTAGTTTGTCGTCGATTTGAATCTCTTCTAACGGGATAACGAGGGTCTCATCGGACAAGTACTTCTTCAAGTTCAACACATGGAATGTGCTATGAAATTTGCTTAGTTGTTGGGGAAGTTCTAGTTGATAGGCTACGGGTCCAACTTTAGCTAACACCTTGAAAGGTCCTATGTATCTGGGTTTAACTTTTCCCGTTTGCCAAAACGTATCACACCTTTCCAAGGTGAGACCTTCAACATAACCTTATCTCCTACTTGGAATTATAGAGGTTTACGCCTCACGTCGGCGTAACTCTTATGACGATCACGGGCAGCTTGGATTTGGTTCTTTATCTGAATAATCTTCTCAGTCGTTTCATGGATGATCTCTAGACCAGTGAGTTGACTATCTCCAACATCAATCTAGTAGACGGGTGATCGACACTTACGACCATAAAGTGCCTCAAAAGATGCAGCCTTAATACTGGTATGATAGCTGTTGTTGTAGGAAAACTCCACTAAAGGTAAATGCCTATCCCAACCATTTACAAAATCTATCACGCAAGCGCGTCACATATTTTCTAGTGTTTAGATGGTTCTTTTACTTTGGCCGTCTGTTAGTGGATGATACACTATACTCATATCTAGACGTGTACCCAAAGCTTTCTGGAGTGACTGCCAGAAACGAGATGTAAATCTACTATCTTTGTTTGAGATAATCAAAACTGGCACTCCATGCCTCGAGACTACTTCCTTCATGTAAAGTCTCGTTAGTCTCTCCATTGAATCGGTCTCCTAAATTGGTAGAAAGTGTGTAGACTTTGTAAGATGATCAAAGATTACCCAAATCTTGTCGAATCCACTTGATGTCTTTGGAAACTTGGTGACAAAGTCGATTGTTATCCTTTCCTATTTCCATTGAGGTATCTCAGGCTATACCAATAAACCAGATGGCTTTTGGTATTCAGCTTTTACTTTTGCACACGTTAAGCATTTGCCGACATAGGTGGCTATGTCTGCTTTCATGTTGGGACACTAATACAACTTCTTCAAATCATGGTACATCTTATCTGATCCAGGGTGGATTGAATACTTAGATTTATGCGACTCATGCATAATCAAATCTCTTAATTCTCTAAAGCGTGGTAACCAACTCCTGTTCCTAATACAGAGAGTTCCATCGGGACGAGTCTCAAACTCCTTGTCCATATCATGTAGGTTTTCCTCCTTAACATTCTCTTCTTTCATTGCCTCAGCTTGAGCACTCAAAATTTGCGATGGAAGGTTTAAATTGATTGTCATGACTAAGGCTCGAACTCGTAGCGGTTTTATACGTTCCTTCTGGCTTAAAGCATCTTCCACAACGTTCGCCTTTCTAGGGTGATAACGAATCTCCAATTCCAACTATCAACATTGTTTCATGTTCAACTCTTTCTGATCAAGAGTGTGTTGCATACTTTTGTAATCAGTGAACACGGTATACTTCGTGTCATACAAACATGTCTCCAAATCTTTAGAGCAAACACTACAGCTCCTAACTCTAAATCGTTAGTCGTATAGTTCTTATCATGAAACTTGAGTTGACGTGATGCGTAAGCTATTACTTTCTCCTTTTGCATAAATACGATACCTAAGCCCTTATGTAAAGCATCGCAGTAAACCACAAAGTTCTCGATTCCTTCCGATAATGATAGGATCGGTGCACTACACAACTTATGCTTCAACAGCTGGAATGCTTCCTCTTCTTTCTCTTCCCATTTAAATTTCACATTTATCTGATTCAGTTTGGTTAGAGGTTTCGCTATTGATGACGTACCCTCCCCACTGGATCGAAGACCTCCCCTTTAAGCTCGAGAGGGATCTACTCCTAATTATACCAAGAAACCTTCGAATAGTTTCTAGTGGCGTAAAATCATCTCCGCGATGGTTACCCGTATGGGAATTCGCCACACGAAGGCCAACACCCTCCGCGGTGCCCCCTTCGATGGAACTAGGGTAGAGGTTACATCTGACTAGGTCAAAACTCACATTCTCCTCTCTACCCAGGCTTTCCCGCCAAGGTAGAGATCGTGGTACACTAACCTTGGAATCCCCCTTAAATCGTAGGATGTTGGGATTAAAAGTCTTCTTGATGCTATTAGAATTACTGCTGCTCATGTTTGTGTTAATGCTGCTCAGCTAGATTTAGTGCTGCTCATGAACTTCAAAGAAAATATGCTAAGTAGTTACTACTGCTAGTACAAAGTTACTACTGCTAGTACAAAGTTACTACTGCTAGTGCAAAGTTAAGACTGCTCAGCTGAAGTTAATGCTGTTAGTGAAAATATGCTTGGAGTTAGTGCTGCTAGTGAATATCAAGTTAATGCTGCTAGTTAGTACTACTTATATGATATGTATTAGTTGTTTATAGAAAAGATTATGGATACTTAGAAAAGTATTGTAAGTCGACTAGGACTCTTTGTGTATAAAAGGAGGTCCTAGGGCATAGAGTAATATGTACCAAACCAAACCAAAAATAAATCTTAGTCATATAATTCATATCTTCAAGGTCTTTGTAACCCTAATACTTTGAGAGTATTCGTATTATTATCATTAATAATATTGGAGCTTGTTTGTTGAATTGTATGTTCATAGAATTACTGTTTCATTGATAATTCTTCTTAATATTAAATATTAGATTCCGCATAATCTTTAATACATTCAAACAAAGCTTTTACTATAGTTGTGTTAGATTTATCTAATATAACTAAACCTTAAACAAGCTTAAGGAATTAGATCTATTAAAGTGGGATCAACAAGTGGTATTAGAGCTTGTTGAAAAGCTTTGAATAAGAAGAACCTGTTTTTATACACACGATCTTTTGCTAAAAGATATGGATCAAGACTCTGCACACATGGTGGCTGCATCCAAAGTTCCCATGCTCAAACCTGGTGAGTTTGAGATATGGAGGATGAGGATTGAACAATATATCCAGATGATAGACTATGCACTGTGGGATGTCATAGAGAATGGTGCAACCTTGCCAAAAACAACAACTATGGAAGGTGTTGTGACAGTGATGCCTATTACAACTGCTGAAGAAAAAGCTCAGAGAAGATTAGAGGTGAAAGCTAGAAGTACTTTAATGATGGGCATTCCCAATGAACATCAGTTAAAGTTTAACTCTATAAAGGATGCTAAGAAGTTGCTGGAAGCTGTAGAAAAGAGATTTGGTGGGAATACAACTACTAAAAAGACTCAAAGGAATCTCTTTAAGCAGCAATATGAAAACTTCACTGCTCCAAGCTCAGAGATGCTTGATCAAACTTTTGATAGGCTTCAAAAGCTTGTGAGTCAGTTGGAGCTTTTGGATGAAAATATTTCACAAGAAGATGTTACTCAAAAGTTATTAAGAAGTTTGTTACCTAAGTGGAACACACATGCTATTGTATGGAGGAATAAAGTTGATTTAGATACAATGAGCATGGATGATCTCTACAACAACATCAAGGTGTATGAACCAGAAGTTAAAGGGATGTCTAGCTCAAGTTCAAGCACACAGAACATGGCTTTTGTTTCCTCTTCAAATAACAACACTAGTAGCACTAATGAAGTAATTAATACTACTCATGGAGTTTCTACTGGTAGCACTCAAGTTAATGCTGCTAACTCTACATAAATTGATAACTTGAGTGATGCTGTTATTTGTGCATTCTTTGCTAGTCAACCAAATAGTCTTCAACTTGTACATGAGGACTTGCAACAAATCCATCCAGATGACATGGAAGAGATAGATTTGAGATGGCAAATGGCCATGTTGACTATGAGGGCAAGAAGGTTTTTGAAGAATACAGGAAGGAAGCTTACTGTAAATGGCAATGAGACTATTAGTTTTGATAAGTCCAAAATGGAATGCTACAACTGCCATAAGAGGAGACATTTTGCTAGGGAGTGCAGAGCTCCAAGATATCAAGACAACAAGAACAAGGAAAGCTCAAGAAGGAATGTGCATGTGGAAACATCTACTTCTACAGCTTTGGTGTCATGTGATGGTCTTGGTGGATATAATTGGAGTGATCGGGCAGAGGAAGGGCCTAATTATGCACTTATGGCTTTCTCATCTTCAAGTCCTGACTCAGAGGTATCCAATGATTCTATTTGTTCAAAATCTTGTTTGAAAACTATTAAATCTCTTAAATCTCAACATGATCAACTATTAAAAGATTTAAAGAAATCCGAGTTAATGGTTTTAGGTTATAAGACAGGTTTAGAGTCCGTGGAAGAAAAACTTAAAGTTTATAAAGCAAATGAGTCTATTTATTTACAAGATATTAAGGGCTTAAAATTTGAAATTCACATAGGAGAAATAACTATTAGAGAGCTTAGGAAAAAGCTTGACATAGTTCAAAAAGAAAAAGATGGCATTCAACTTAATGTAGATAAATTTGAACATGCATCTAAAAGTTTAAATAAGCTCATAGAGTGTCAGATAGTTGACAATTGCAAGAAAAGTTTAGGCTATGAAAATTATAATGTAGTTCCACCTCCCTACACAGGAAATTTTATGCCTCCAACACCTGACTTGTCTTTTATTGGTTTAGATGAGTTTCTTAATGAGCCTGTAGTTGAGAACTGTAAAGCTATGTCTAGTAAAGAAGAGCCTAAGGTAGTTAGGAAAAATGATGATGCCCCAATTATTGAAGAATGGGTGTCAGATGATGAGGAAGAGGATGTGTCTCAGCCTAAAACTGAAAAGAAAATAGTTAGGCCTAGTATTGTTAAGAAAGAGTTTGTCAAATCTAAACAACAAGAAAAAACTGCTAGGAAAACTGTTAAACAAGTTGAGCAACATAGGCAAAACACTCACAGTCCAAGAGGTAATCAAAGAAATTGGAACAATATGATGTCTCAAAAACTAGGAAGCAATTTTGAGATGTTTAATAAGGCCTGTTATGTGTGTGGAAGCTTTGATCATTTGCAGGTTGATTGCAATTACCATCAAAAACAATTTCAAAATAAAAGGATGGTAAAACCTATTTGGAACAATGCTCAAAGGGTGAATCATCAAAACTTTGCTAAAAAGACTCACCCCTATGCTAAAAAGAACTTAGTTCCAAGAGCAGTACTAATGAAGTCTAGGTTAGTATCAATTAATATTGCTAGACAAAATATTTCAAAAACAACAGTATTGGTTAATACTGCTAGATAAGTTAATGCTGTTCACTCAAAAACAACAGTGAATGCTGCTAGACCAATGTCATATCTTTCTAAATCAGCACATTTAACTATTAAGAAGCCCATTCATAAGAACATAACATTTAAAAATAGTAATATTAATCAAAGGGTTAATACTGTTAGGGGTAAAAATCTTAATACTGCTAGGCCAAAAGCAGTAGTTAATGCTGTTAAGGGAAATAATTTTAATGCTGTTAAGGCCTCAGCTTGTTGGGTTTAGAAACCAAAGCATAAAGTTTTAGACCATGTTTCTAAACACAACAGTGCATCAATCACCCTAAAAAAGTTTGATTATATTGATGCACAAGGCAGATCCAAGTCAGTGATGGCTTGGGTCCCTAAAAGAAACTGATTTTCTTATCTAATGTGCAGGGCAATCCACAAATGGATTTACAGGATCAAGGAGTGATTGATAGTGGATGCTCAAGGCACATGACAGGGAACATGTCCTATCTTACAAACTATGAAGAGATAGATGGAGGATATGTTGCTTTTGGAGGGAACCCCAAAGGAGGGAAAATCATAGGAAAAGGTACCATTAAAACTGGTAATCTAGATTTTGAAAATGTGTATTTTATGAGAGAGTTAAAGTTTAATCTCTTTAGTGTCTCACAAATGTGTGATAAAAAGAATAGTGTTCTTTTTAATGACACTGAATGTATTGTTTTATCTCCAAACTTTAAGTTAATTGATGAAAGTCAAGTTTTACTTAGAGTTCCTAGAAAGAACAATATGTATAGTGTTGATTTAAAGAACATAGTTCCTAAAGGAGGTTTAACTTGCCTTTTTGCAAAAGCCACATCTGATGAATCTAAACTTTGGCATAGAAGGCTAGGTCACTTAAATTTTAAAACCATGAATAAATTGGTTAAGGGAAATCTTGTAAGAGGTTTACCTTCCAAACTTTTTGAAAATGATCAAACCTGTGTTGCTTGTCAAAAGGGAAAGCAGCACAGAGCCTCTTGTAAGTCCAAAACAGAGAACTCAATCAGTCTTCCTTTACATTTGTTGCATATGGACTTGTTTGGTCCAACATTTGTAAAAAGCCTTATGAAGAAAATGTATTGCCTAGTTGTCACAGATGATTACAGTAGGTTTACATGGGTTTTCTTTCTAGCTACTAAGGATGAGACTAGTGGCATTCTTAAGTCCTTTATAACTGGGATAGAAAATCTAGTAGATCACAAGGTTAAGGTGATTAGATGTGATAATGGGACTGAGTTCAAAAACAAAGAGATGAATCAGTTTTGTGAGATGAAGGGTATTTTGAGACAATTTAGTGTAGCTAGAACTCCTCAACAAAATGGAGTTGCTGAGAGGAGGAATAGGACACTAATTGAGGCTGCTAGGACTATGCTAGCTGATTCTAAGTTGCCAACTACTTTTTGGGCAGAAGCAGTTAATACTGCTTGCTATGTGCAAAATAGAGTGTTAGTAGTTAAGCCTCATAACAAGACCCCATATGAACTTTTTCATGGTAGAACACCAACTTTAAGTTTTATGAGACCATTTGGGTGTCCTGTTACCATTCTCAATACCATAGATCACTTAGGCAAATTTGATGGTAAGGCTGATGAAGGTTTCTTTGTTGGATACTCTTTGAATAGTAAAGCCTTTAGAGTATTCAATAGTAGAACAAGGATAGTGGAAGAAAACTTGCATATTAGGTTTAGTGAGAGTACACCTAATGTTGTAGGTAGTGGACCAGATTGGCTATTTGATATTGATGCACTAACAAGAACAATGAATTATGAGCCAATTGTTGCAGGTACACAGTCTAATGGTTTTGCAGGTACAAAAGCAAGTGATAATGCAGGTCAAGCTAGAAAGGAGACAGAACCTGTCAAAGATTACATTTTGCTACCATTATGGACTGCTGATCTACCATATTCCCAAGATCCAAAGAGTTCTCATGATGATGGATCCAAACCTTCAAGTGATGATGGAAAGAAGGTTGATGAAGATCTAAGAAAAGATAGTGAATGTAAAGATCAAGAGAAGGAAGATAATGTTAATAGCACTAACATTGTTAATGTTGCTGGCATAAATAAGGGTAATGCTGTTGGTGGAAAAACAAGCATTGAACTTCCATTAGATTCAAATATACATTTTTTAGAAGATTATAACATATTTGACCTCTCAAGAGATGATGAATGGTATGTGCTTAATTACACATACCTTTGACCTAATAAAACGTGCTTAAAAGACCCAAACATACCAAAAAAACATTGTATTTGTGTGTTTTGCATTTATATTGTGCAGGAAACGGGTATCAACAAAAAGGACGAAAATCAAGCCAAAATGGACAAAACCGAGCACGGAACAGAAAGAGTGTGAAAAAGACAAAGTCAAAAGTCAAAGTCAACAAAGTCAAAGTCAACACAGAGAAGTCAAAGTCAAGGCCGAAGACGATAACGAAGAAATGTTAAATGGGCCAACCCACACCATCTAATGGGCCAGGTCAGCCCATTAAACATAAAAAAGACACAAGTTTAATAAAAATGGCCCAATGCCATTTTTATTACAAAAGGCCCGAATCCTTTTATATAAAAGCCCAAACAATGAAAAGGCCCAATCCCTTTTAACTGTCGTTAACCCACTATCCGTTTACACCATTACACCGTTAGTCCTTTAGGGAATGTGAGTGTAAACAAGCTATACAAATTCAGGGACCATTCTTGCCCAATCCCCAAACCTTTACCTTGTATCCCAAAATGTATAAAACTTTTTTTTCCCGTCTCTTTTACTATTTATCGTCCCTGTCCCTCTCAACCTCGAACCTTGCTCCAACAAACAAAACCATCACCCTCCCTTTCAACCCCACATCACATGGGTCATCTGCCACCTTGGCAATCCTATAAACCCTCATTCGTCAAAAGATTAAGACAAAAAATTTCAATGGCAGAGATTGTTGGACTTGGGGAGCACTCAAGATGGAGGGCTATGATTAATTTTGGACCTACTCACAAAGAAAACACAAGTTCTTAGCCTCTCACAGAAGAAGCAC
>BQNB010065487.1:646-34922 GCA_026074375.1 Tanacetum coccineum
ACAAAATGAGCATATGAAAATCCAGTAAGTTCAAACCCTGAATCCTTAGTACCAGAGACCCATGTTGACGGTTCCTTTGAGGTAACGAAAGATCCTTTTAACCTCTTTGAGGTGCTTCTTAGTTGGCTGAGCCTGGTACTGAGCAAATAAACAAGTAGCTTGTACAATGTCCGGTCTACTTGACGTAAGATACATAAGGGCACCGATCATGCTTTGATAATTTATAGCATCGATGAGAGTCCCATTCTTGTCAAGGTCAAGCTTGTCTTTGATCTCCATTGGTGTACCAATGGGATCACAAGTTTCCATTCCATATTTTTTAAGGATTTCTAACACATAGTTGGACTGGTTTATGAAGATGCCACGGGGGGATTGGTTAACTTGTAAACCAAGGAAAAACGTCATTTCCCCCATCATCGACATTTTGAATCGGCTATTCATAAGGTTAGAAAATAATTGGGTATATCTAGAGTTTGTTGAACTAAAGATAATATCATCTACATAAACCTGCACCACTAAGATGTCGTCGTCGAAGTATCATATAAATAGCGTTGGATCAATGGTTCTTTTGTAGAAGTGATTCTGTAGGATAAATTTTGACAATTCGTCGTACCATGCCCTCGGTGCTTGCTTTAACCCATAGAGTGACTTCTTTAGCTTGTATACATGGCTTGTGTTAGACTTATCAAATCACATACAAGAACATACGAATTACTTGTAGTTCTAAAGAGAAAGAGAGAAGTTTTAGAAAGAGAAAATAAAAAAG
Source organism: Tanacetum coccineum (assembly GCA_026074375.1). NCBI lineage: Eukaryota > Viridiplantae > Streptophyta > Magnoliopsida > Asterales > Asteraceae > Tanacetum > Tanacetum coccineum. Next base: position 1,413 of record BQNB010065487.1, read on the forward strand.
AAAAATTACTACAGTGAACAGATTTGTGTGCAACAATAACCAAAAATAACCTGATGGCTTCTATTCTAGCAACCAGAGCAAAGGATTCTTCGAAAATCTATTCCTTCCTCTGCGGTAACCCTCTCATCACAAACCCATACGGTCTTGTCCCTCAGATGACCGTGTTTTCTTCATCATGCTTGTTTTTTAATCACCATATTCAAAGTAAGGTTTTATGTTATCCAGAAGGAGAACTAACGACCCATACAATCAAGCTTGTTAAACTGATGAAGCTCTTCTTGCATTGATTCAATCCATGCAGGGTCTGTCAAGCCTCTTTGACAATTCTTCGGTTATAAGACATAGTCCTTACACCGTTAAAGCATACATGCACATTTCAACCATCAGATCGGCAGTTGAATATCCTTGTACAAAAACTGGTTGTGAGTGTTCTCTTAATAACATGTTTCCGAGCGGGTGATCCTTAGTCCATTGATATTCATAAGGTAACCATTTGATAGAATGTATGCATGGTTTGCTGATCCCACATAATTGTGAAGATATGATTCAGCAGCACTTGGGATGAGTAGCAAAAAGGAATTTTACAAATGTATTTTCATCGAACATAGCATTCAGAACATTGTCAGCAATTGACGCGGGTTGATGCTGAACATGTTGTTGTGTTTCGAGCTCGTCAACATCCTTGAATGTTTTTTGGAAAATTTGTAATGCTTGAGAGGATGATTTGTCGGTGTCGTGCGGTGTCTGCTGTTGTTGTAGTTGCCGTTGGAGTCAGAAAGAACTTGAGGTGCTTAGCAGCCAGACAGATCGATAGAGCAGCTGACGGTTTACCACCAATATAATCATCATACATAGCTTCGAATAGTAAATCCAATTCACCTTCAGTTGGTTTTTGAGTTGTTATTGTTGACGGAGCATAGGTAAGATCAAGTCCTGAACTGATCTATCCAAAAGGCAGCTTTGAACCTGTTTTGGGAACTGCTTTGTTCTAAAGCAATAGCTGAAAGTCAGCAAATGTCACATTCAATTGTCTCCATGATTTTTTTCTTTCTTTGTCCTTCAGTTGTAAACTCTGTAAGCATAGGAATCAGTCAGAAACCAAAGAAAAAGCCTATATCAACTTTTTCACCAGCTTCCAATATCTTCACGGCATTCTTGGGATAAACAAAAGCCTCGAATACATGTAGAAAGGAGATATCCGGTTTTCTTGCGTTAATGAGCCGTAATGGGGTTTTGTTAAATCGACGTGATTGATGGAGTGGTTTTGAGTGTTTTTTAAAAAAAAAAAAGCCCCACCAGTACATCGGCTTCAGCCCATAAGAATAACGGTGTACGAGAGAAAATCAACATTGTTCTAGCAGCCTCTACTAACGTCCCATTTCTTCGTTCCACTACTCCATTTTGTTAAGGTGTTCTGACGAAAGATTCTTGGGAGAGATGCCAACACTATCAAAGTAGTCTTAAGAATTTGATTGTGAATTCGTGTCGTGTCGGTTCTTATGATGATGATAGGAGATTGAAGAAGGACAGTGATTCTCTTCAGGAAGGTTTTAATCACTTCTGGTGCTTCTTCTTTTGATCTGAGAAAGTGTACCCAAATGTAACGAGAGTAATCGTCTACAATCACCAAAACATACCGCTTTTCATTTATGCTTGCAATTCTTATTGGACCACATAAGTCCATATGAAGAAGGTGTAACCTCTGCTTAAGAATTGAACTGGTTTGGGAGGGTGAGAATCCCTTGGTGCTTTTTCCTTGCTCACATGAGGGACAAAGATGTTCTTTATGATATTTGAATTTTGGAAGACCGATGACAAGATCATTTTTGGCAAGGTCATTTATGGTGTCAAAGTTAAGGTGGGATAAACGTTGATGCCATAACCATGACTTTGTAGAAGTTGCATGAGCCATGAGGCAAATTGGGGATGCAGAGGCCATTTCATGGAGATTGATAGTATAAAGGTTAGGTGTGCGATTGCCTTTTAACAAATCAACACCTTCTAAGTTCCAGACAAAACATGTATTTCTTCTTAAAGCGACCTCTAAATCTGAATCACAAAACTGCCAAACCAAGAATAGGTTGTGCCCCAAGCCCTCAACGAAATAAACCCTGGTGATCAAAATATTTCCCCATTGAAGATCACCAAAACCCAGAATTGCAGAAATATGATCATTTCCAAAGTGAATAGTTCCCAAAAACTTCTAAACGAATTGATAAGAAGCTTTAGATTCCCGGTCATATGCTTGGAACAACCCGAGTCAATGTACCATAAACAAATTTAGATAACCTGCCAAGAAAAGAAGTAGAATTTGGAAACCGCTTGATTGTAGGTTCCAGAGGGTTAGAAGTACATGCATTATCACCATTAGAGCAGTCAGATTGACTCTCAGATTCACTGGATGCGATTATTTTTCCTTTAAGGTCAAAAAGTCTTCCATTGTGACCACTAAGGCAAATCTAGGTTTACTTAGGCTTAGGTAAGTAATTCTTTCCATTGACCCTACTTTCTTAGGATGCAGAACACGGTGGCTTGTTTCTTTTAAGTTTTAGTTTTATAAAACCATTGCCTTTTGTTTCTTACCACAGAATACATAGTCAGCACATAAGTAAGCACACATACATCAGGATTAGCATTAATGTAAACATTGCTCTGCCTTACACATAGCGCAAACAACTTCAGATTTAACATTCCGAATAGCAAGCTTAAATTGATTACATGCAGAGACATATTTTTCTTATTCTTAGAAAGCAGTAAATTCCTAGGGTGTTCTTCTACTTCAACTTCTTTATTCTTGCTGCAACTACTCTTAAACGCAGAGGGGATCCTATCATTCTTTGCATTGCTCCTAGGCTGTGGCCTTCTGGTCTTAGCAGTGTTTTCTACTCCTGTAGAAGATAAACCCAGTTTGAGTCAGAATTAACAGATTTCTTATGTGATGACATGAGGTTGTGAAACAGTGGTCTATTGTCCTAACCATTGCTCTAACTTTGTTATGGGGTAGGAACATACTTCCTTCCCTAGAAGGCTTAAAAAGATAATCACTAAAACATCATGGGCAAATCACCTTATAATGTTCACAAGAAAAACTTTTGATTCTTGGTGTGGTACCGAGTTTGAAGTGACTAATTTGACAAGCATGTTTGGGGGGACCCCCCTTGTTTTTGTTAAAATAAAAAATTTCGATCTTGGGAAGAGCCTTAGATTTTGGAAAAGGAGTTACAACATAGAGTTTTGATCTAGAAGAAGAAGGTGGGTTTCCTAAAATTGATTGCTTACAAAACTGAGTATTCACACACGTACCTTTGGTTGTGTCCTTTTATTCAGAAACCTTATCAAATAATTGAGCTCTTAACTTAATCATTTCATAACATCGTGGTCATGTAGTTAATGTGCCAAAGAGATCAATTATTGTTTTAGTTTGAGCACGTGTCACAGAGATAAGAGTCAAACCAGGTTTTTGTATGTAGTCTTAAGATGAGCATTTTTTTTCATAATTCTGAAACCTGAAACTCTAATTCTACGTTCTCATTTTCTAGTTTCCGAACAAAGGATCAAGGGTATTTGATACACATGGAGTATCCTTACTTTTACCCTTTTGATCTCCTAACTGAGCTTGCAACCGTTTGATCTTTTCTTGCATGTCATTATAAGCTTTATCGTACGAAATTTTGTCATATCTGCATTCTTCACACTTTTTGTACCAATCATTCCAAAGTTTAGCATATTCATTCTCCTTTTTAATGATATAATTTTCAAATCGTTTCTTTTCTTACGGATCAAAACTCAGTTTGCAGATTTGATGAATCTACACAGATTAGATTTTGGCACAATAGACAATAATATCTGACTGACAACTTGCTCTCAAGAGACGATCGATTTCCAATTCAATGCCTGTGCTTACAGAGATTCATCAGCTTCTTTTGCAAAATTGAAAGTCCGAACAAATTTGGCTCTTCTATCAAAAAAATAATATTTTAAATTTCAATCTAGCGTCAACTTGGTTAACGATAGGGAAAATTTCATCTTTTACAATTTTGTGAATCTCTTGGTGAACAGAAGACGCCAATTGTGTATTTCTAAAGTCATTTTTTGTTTAAACACCACGTTAAAGAGTCACAATGGAGCTTTTACCGCCATTTTAGAAATTTTCGTGCAACACTTGGTGGTATATCATCGAAAATTCTTCATTTGTATTGAAAATGATTAAAAACAGTGGCCGTTTGGAAGTATTTGAAAAATACAACTCTTCACGTGACATGGGGCCTTTGAGAAACAAAAAAGCTCTGAAAGATGATTAATCTTTGCATAATTTGTCGGTTTTATTTCTTTGTTTAATTGTTTCATTTTTAAGATGACTCTCTTGGCAATTGAAGTGTCTCTTCTGAACATACACAGCAGAGGAGCATGGGTTTTCTAATAACACTTTTGCCATTATACAGAACTTTGTTGTTTCTGCTGACTTGCTTGAGATAAAAAGGAATGTTGATAACCCAAAGCCATTATCTGTTCGGTTGGTAAAACGAGTCTGCTTAGGTGAAAGCATTGCAACCGTTTGAATCGATTGACCCGTTTTACCATAATATTATCAATTATTTTTTTATTCTCAAGTTGAATTTGTTTTATTCACGAACTCCTTCAGCGTATTTTAAATCAAGACTTCAAACTTTTTCTTTTCTTCAAGAAGAGAAGAAACAGTTGATTTTTCCTTTAAAAGCGTTTATTAAATTGAAATTTCCCTCATTCAAAGTCGTTATTTGTTTACCGAACCTAAGTGAAGTGCATTTATCTTGTTTTAGTAAGACATTCGTTCTCGATAAACGGACTTTTGATAACATCTTTTCAAGTTTTGGCATGATTTTTTTCTTGAAACTAATTTCAAAACACTTTCTGATTTTTATATCTATAAGCTCGTGGTCAATTCAAGCATTTGTTCTTCCATTTGCGATTGACCGAGTTTGACTTTCTCAACTTCAGCAGCTAAATTATGAAATAATGATCATGTATGCAATAACAGTGTTTCCTCAACATTTACAGAATGTTGTTCTACTGTTCCCCCATCTTGTTCCACACTAGAAACCTCAAAAATAACATTACTATCATTTAGTTAAGACAGGGTGTGGTTCAGGGGGAATGGGATTCGAGTAGCTCGTATACTGCTCCTCTTGAGTAAAACTATTAAATACTCAATTACATAGCAATTGTCATAGTTGTGTACCTCAGCTGATCCGTCTGAGTCATAGACGGGAGCTTTGTCAGTCTAAGTACCCGATGTCGATGCTTGCTGCAAATTAGCCATCAAAATGCAGTTTGCATTGACTTCCTTAATCTCATCAAGATCCGCTACAGCAGCCATCAAATCAAATTCTTCAGCTTGGAGTTGAATTCTTGCTTCTTCCTTTTGAGCAATCAGCATTTGAGTCTGAAGATAAGCGGGCATCCCTTCCCAGTTTGACTGTACAGTTCCTAGCAAGATGACCCAATCCCTCTAGTAATTTTAACACCTTATTGGTTACCATATTCCCAATCGCATTACACTCAACCCTGTTGCTACAACAGTTACCATTCCCATTTTGGATTCTGATTACAATACCCGAAACAACAATTAGCCCAGTCTGATTTTCCAACATTCTGAGCCACCGGAAAAAATTTCCCCCCTTGAAACTGCATCTGACAACCTGATTCCTGACAGATGTGACAGCATTATACCCATTTTGATTCCCAACATTCTGCCCAACATACTGTCTAAACTGATTCCCACTATTGCCTCCAACCATCTGCATCTTCTGTCCTTGACCCGGTATTCAGACCCGGTTGAGCAATCTGCCTATTACGTGGGTTTGATGAATTATCTGGTGTTATTGGTTGTGTTATAGTTAGTTTTAAATGCCTCAGCCATTAAACAAGTTCCAGTTCATAGCGCTTGTTGGATCTGTAATGTCTTCGGGATGTGGCATTGGTTGTTGCATGTAGTCTGGTGAATGATGGTTGTGGAGTTATAGTTTTTATTGTTTTGGATATGTTGTTGCATGTACGTTAACATGATGATGGTTGAAATCTTGGTGAAACATTAGATAATTAAAGGATTGTTAGAATTTGCCATGAGTGCTAGCGGATCATGTGTTTTTACAAGTCGTTCAGCTCTTAGATCATCTACCTCCTTTTGATTGTATTTCAAGAAATCATACAACTGAGTGTAATCTGCTGTATGCAAGTCCTTTGTTTGAAGAACAATGGTAACATGTCGACTCCATTCTAGTTGTAAGTTGTTTAGGAACTTGAGATTACTGCAATCTTTTCTAGAAAGTGTTTGTTTCTCTTGAAGTCATTCATCAACTTTAAGAAACGATGATAGTAAGACTCAATCGATTCCCATCAGTGGAAGTAAACCTTTCTCATTCATTGAACAACTTAGCCTTCTTCTCTTGAATTTCCAATATAACGGAACCTTTCATCATTTTTTGAACACGAACCAATTTCCTGAGCGATTTTTGACCCATTTGCGTAATTCATTTTATACATTAAATTTTAGAAGGTAAACTCAGAAAGTGTTATAATTACTTAGGTGTTTGATTGAATCGCTATTTGACGTGCCTTAATCCACTCTCAATATCCATCGATTAACCGACAAGGTGAGTTTTCATAGCCCCTACTTTACTGTTTTAAATCATCTTTTGGGGTGAGATCATTGCTTATTTTTAACAGTTGGACACAAGTACATTTACTGATTTACTATTGGGTCTAAGTCCCTATTCAACCCAAATTGCTATATTGCCCAATTTATCATGAACTATAAATTTCTTGACCGGATGACTGGTTGAGGGAGCGCGAATGTTATGGATAGATCTATCGGGATTGACAATCCCTGTTTGTCTTGGACTGACATTAGTCAAGCAAACACAGTTTCATTTGAGTCAGATACGGATGTTGCGGGTTGAACATCTGCACGGGCTTATCTATGATGATATATGTTAACGCTTCAGTGTCATGAGCTTAGACAATAGTAAATACTTTTCATTGTGATATATAGGATTGCTATATTTCATGCTATGGTTATAAATCTTGTGGTTCATCACTATTATCAAACAACGAAACCTATGAACTCACCAACTTTATGTTGACACTTTAGCAATGTTTTTCTCAGGTGTTCTATATTACGGAATATATGGAGTCTGCATTGGTATATTGGCATGTAGAGGTCTATCTCTCGTATCAAGTCCTCTTCACGTCATGAAGTCACAATCCCAAATCCAGTCTTTCGCTGCAGTGAAATTTGGGGGTGTGACACTCCCCACTCATAGCCTTCGTTTCGTTCACTAACGAATTAAACTTGGAGACTTCCCGATTCATTGGAGTCCACTTTCCCGTCAACATGTTCTTTGTACGAATCTCAGACTGTCTAATGGTTTAACTTTGTATGATGTAATGGTTATACATGAATATTATGTCACCTTGATTTCTGTTCATAAATTAGTTTAAGAGGATAAGGTTATTGTTGCCTTTGATGAGAACATATGTTATTTTTTGAATCAGGATTTGAATCGAAAAAATGTTCTGGGGATTGGTGAACAATGTGAAGGTCTGTACTACTTTAGTGATAAAGGTATTAAAAGTAATTCTAATAACCTTAAATTTCAATGTATGCTATCTCAGCAGGATTGGCATTGTAGGCTTGGTCATCCTGCAGACCTTGTTCTAAATGTTCTTAAATTTTTTCTAAATTTTGATAAAAGTGATAATATTGATTGTTGTGAAATTTGTCAAAGGGCTAAATAAACTATAGAACCTTTTCCTTTAAGTGATCATAAGTCAAAAAATTTGGGTGATCTTATTCATTTAGATCTTTGGGGGCCTTATAAAGTGGCTAGTTCTGAGGGGTTTAGGTTTTTCTTGACTGTTGTGAATGATTACACTAGATCAGTTTGGGTATATGTTGGGATTCTTGATTTGATGAGACAAAATAAATAAAATAATGAAACAAAAGGACTAAAATCATCATTAAAGAATTCTACAAAGATGGAAGATTTTAAAGAATTAATGAAGATTTGGTCAAAGTTTTACAAGATAAAGACTAGGAAAGTATTTAATTAGTTTAATTAGTTTCCTTATCTTATTGATTTACTTCCTTTGTAAGTCTTGATATCTCCCTATATAAAGAGATCATAAACATAGGTTTTACAACATAGCATAGTCGACTGATGAGAGTCGAATAGTAAAAGGTGTGTGTGTACACCATAGTTAGATAGTTAGTTAATAGCCCTACGTTATAGTTGGGGTAATAGGGAAACGTATGAATAATAAAACCTTGTTAAACATCATTGTTCTTATTGTTATTATTCCGCTGCATATATGTTTATAATCCTAGATGTGATCTATCCCATCTCGAGCTTAAACGATCTTAGAGTCTATCAGATTATTTAGACTCCATAATTGGTATCAGAGCCATGTGGCTCGTGATATCTAGGATCTACAAGGTTTTTGGTATCGTTATCTTGATGAAAAGAAGGTGTAAAGAATTAAATTAGGGTTTGTCATAAGAACCCTAAATCAATGAAGTTATCAGCAGATCACGTTACTTGTTTGAGGGGAAGCACGTCACTGAAAAAGCAGCAGGTTGTTGTACTTTGCTTGGGATAAACAACAACAACTGGTCATGAACGATACAAGTTTAGTGACAGAAAAAGTGTCGCTAAATGCTAAAAAGTGTCGTCTTTATGGCTTGTGATTGTTGTGAAGAATGATCATTACTGCTGCTGTGCTCGCTGTGTTCGATTCTTGGAAAGGAAAAACATCAGCAGAAAAGGTGTGAAACGCAGCAGTTAATACTGCCAGGTTTGATTTAATGCTGCTTGGTACAAGATTAGTGCTGCTGGAACATGGGTTAGTACTGCTCGCTATATCAGTTTGTACTGCTGCGGTTAAAATAGGTTTGGTGATGCTTGGTCTGAAGCATTAAGGTTTCAAATAGCAGGTTATTATATGCTCATTGTTTAGGGTTTTTCATAGTGGTGATGCTGAGTTAATTGTGAACCCTAACAAATGAGCTGCTCGTAATTGTTATTGATGCTGTCTGAATATGCGGGTTATACGAATGTACTGATGTGTGATTATATGGGGATCTGATATGAGAAACTGCTGTTTGGACGTGGATGTGATATGTGTTTGGATTTGCTCGTGTACAGCAGTTATGGTTTGGAAGCATTTTGGCAGCAGATTGAGAAAGAAATAGCAGATGCGTGTGATACAGGTTTGAAAGTTATCAAAACTGTTTTGGTTTTTGTGATTACTACTGCTATTGATCGTGGAAGATTTATGCTGCCAATGGATAATTTATGTTGCTGTTGATATTGGTTGTTTGTACTGCTAGCATATAGCGGTTAATACTGATAGGCCTTTTTCTAGTAGTTGATACTGCTCATACACATTAGTACTGCTGGTCTTGCTTTTTAGTACTGCCAGAGTACTTTATACTGCTAGCATTGTCCGATGTTGGACAACAGACGCTGTTTGGATCTCGGATTGAACAGGATGCTTCATTTAAGGGGAAGCTAACAAATTGTTTTTGGTTTTTGGTTTTAAATGTTCTTAAACGTTTAAAAGGCTCATATTTTCTTGGATTAATTGATTACGAAGAAGATTGTTTATCACTTATTTTACGATGAAGTGGAATTATTTAGGTTTGTGTTCTTATCATATCTCAAATGGCTTACAACATTTGGAGATAACTTGTTCGTGCTTAGAAACGATTTGACGAAGACTTGATGAATCTAGCAAAGGTGTGTGATTTTTCTTATGGTGCTCAATGCTCACATTTGCTATCACTTTAAGGAGTTACGTTGTTGTGCTCAGTGTCTCATATAGATGAGGATTTTGTCAAGAGGTTGTGATCTACTTATATTTTGGTCTTGGTATAAGTTCGAAGTCACGTGGATAGTACAAGATATAAGATACAAGTTTGGGTTATTCTACTTCAGCATCAAGTTCGTTATACTTAGTTTTCTTCATCAGTAATCATTACAAAAAGCCTACAGAATTGAAGATTCAAGAAATGGTTAACATATGGGTTTCAGGGGAAGCTTATTGTTAAAATGTTTAACCATTTACATGCACCACTTGAAGTGAAAGGTTTTCGTTACTACTGCTGATCTTTATTACTACTGCTAGTTTAAATTTCTATTGCTCAAGTTCATTTATCTTAAGGCGCGTCATGGAGGGTAATTTGAGTTGTTAGAAGGCTGGATTAGAAGTGTGATAGTGGTTTGTGGTTGTCAAAATCAAAGTTGCATACTTTAGTCCCCTATTTGATTATGACAAAAAGGGGAAGAAGATTTACAAAGAAGATGTGCAACTTACAGATCCTTGGTGGAATTGCAGACATGTTCAAGGAGATCTTAAGTCAAGGGGAAGTATTGAAGTTTTTGTTTCATTCAGGGAGATGATTACATCTCAACTTCTCTATTTAAGGGGAAGTTCGTACGCGACTTTGTTTGTTTTGTCATCATCAAATAGGGGAAGATTGTTGGGATTCTTATTGGATATAACTAAAAAAAAATAAAGAAATGAAACAAAAGGAATAAAATCTATCATAAAAATTTCTACAAAGATGGAAGATTTTTTCAAAGAATAAATAAGATTGGTTAAGTTTTAAACAAGATAAAATTAGAAAGTATTTAATTAGTTTAATTATTTCCTTATCTTATTGATTTACTTCATTTGTAAGTTTTGATCTCATCCCTATATAAAAATCATATGAACATAGTTTTTACAACATACATAGCACTATAGAGTCAAATAGTAAAAGGTGTGTGTTGTACACATAGTTAGATATTAGTTTAGAGCCCTAATTATATTTGGGGTAATAGTAACGTATGAATAATAAAACCTTGTTAAACATCATTGTTCTTATTGTTATTATTCCGCTGCATATTGTTAATCTTTGATGTTTATAATCCTAGATGAGATCTATCCCATCTCGAGCTTAAACGATCTTAGAGTCTATCAAATTATTTAGACTCCACAGTATACTTGATTAAATCTAAAGATGAGGTTTCTCACTTCATAAATGTTTTCTATAATTTGATTGAAAATCAATTTAAAAGGAAAATTAAAGTTTTTAGAAGTGATAATGGTACTGAATTTGTTAATCAATCTGTATCTAAACTATGTTCTGATAAAGGAATTATTCATCAAACTTCTTGTGTGTATACTCCATAACAAAATGGAATTGCTAAGAGGAAGCATAGGCATCTTCTTAATGTTGCAAGGTCCCTTATGTTTCAGGAGGGAATTCGTTTAAATATGTGGACTGAGTGTATTCTAACTTCTACTTATCTTATTAACAGACTCCATTCTTCTGTGCTAAATGGAAAGTCTCCATATGAAATGATATATAAAAAATGTCATACCCTCTCTCACTTAAGAGTGTTTGGTTGCTTGTGTTTTGCTACTGTTGTTAATAATAATGACAAGTTTAGTAGCAGATCTGAGAAATGTGTTATGATAGGATATTCTAATTTTAAAAAAGGGTATAGATTATATAGTCTTGATAAGCATCAATTCATTTTTTCTAGAGATGTTTGTGACACCCCGAGAATTTCCGTTCAATAATTTAGCCGTTTCAGTTTAGCAATTTGAATTTTTGAAGTTTCATTTAATATTTACGTGTAACCGGGAAGTATTCCCGCTTTTATTTGAGAACCGTCTCCGGGAGCGAACCGGGATGCCAAACGTTGTAGTATTTTGGCAATAGCCACGTTTTTACATTTTATGACAATATTTAAAATTTCATAATTTTCGGTGATACCATTATTCGTTTCGTTACTTGCGTTAATCGTAGTTTACTTATAACATGAGCTTATACATGTAAGACTTGGAAATTAAATTAAGTGGGAAGCACTAGCAATATAAAATAGAGAGAATCATTTGGTCCCCCGCTCCCCTTTTGTCTTGTTCGGCCCAAACAAACACCACATGCACCCTTGGTGAACAAGTTTGAATTCAAAACATGAAGACAAACCTTAATCACATGATTTATTATACTTGAATATGATTGGGAGATCAAATTGGTCCCCTCTCTTCCCTTATCTCTTGTACACAACACACACACACACACACAAACACACTCTAGTGTGTGAAGCAACTTAGTTATATACCATATTTCATTTACATATTCATTCATAACACACACACACTTGTATTTGAGCTTTTCTTTTTCTCTCTTGCTCACCCTAACTCACGACACATACAAAACCATACATTTTTCACTTTCGATCATTTACTTTTGAAGACTAGTTGAAGGTTTGATCTTTTAAGATCATTCAGGTATAAAATAAACAACGTTTGGGTTATTCTTGATCTTTGTTCATCTCTAAAAACCATTTTTCTTTGTAAGTTTTCAAAACTTCAAATAACTTGTACTTCCTTACTTCTCTTGATGCATAAACCTTTGTTGTACAACTTGTTTTGTAAAAAGAATGATTTTGAAACTACATAAACCTTAAAAAGGTATACTTATGGTTCGAAATTTATAAAAATAAATATAAGGAAATCATAGTTTTGTGATTGTGGTTATTTTCATGTGATAATATTTGTACTTTTGAGCTTGTTGTATTCGGCTTATATTTGTGAGCTTATTTGAGAAGAATTGATTCTCTGTGACGGCGACGAAAGATTAATCTTGAATATGAAACATGGCACTTTAAGTTATTCTAATAAACATCAAAGAGAATCAATCAACATGATTGATATTTACAATATTTCATACAAAGATTATATTAAAGACTTGTTCACAAATGAGAAAATAACAAATCATCTGAGTGGCAATCCCATTTTTTCTTCGGAGCCCGACACACTCACTTCTGATTTAACTTCACTGGAAGTTAAAGATGATATCTTTGATCCGGAGGGAGACATTGTTCTAATTAAGAAATTGCTAAATCTTGATTCTACCAAGGATCTCCCTCCCTCTCCTAATGTCAATCCATTAAGTGGCAGTACCACTTCTTCTTCTCCTAGTCACAACTTCTGATATTAGTGATTATTCTCTTAAGGAGTTCGCCAATGAACTCGCTCTTATTGAGTCATTTCCACCGGGAAATGATGACATGACTCCGGAAGACGTTATTAGAGAGATCGAATATTTGCTTAACCGTGATCCATTATATTCTCCTAATACTTTATACCATTCCCGAGATGTTCACCGATGAACATACTCTTGATTATTCATCTCACCCAAGATATGATGATGCCAATGATGATCTTTTTGATCTCAAGACCAATAATGACGAATGGGGAAAAATATTTTTATGATGATCCATTTGACTCCAAGGAAAATAAAATCAAAGTTTCTAAACTCTTAGTTGATGAACTTGATTCCACTGGATTAAGTAGTTTCCTTCCTCATTTCCTCGAGAGTGACTCGATTCTCTATGAGGATTTTTCCGAGGTTGATACTTTGACTTCAACCGATAACGAGGACAAAGTATTCAATCCAGGTATACTCGTTCATGAGAACCTTTATGAAGTCACCAATCGAGTAACACCGGATAAGAATGTAAAGAAGATATCCTCATCTAATGCTTCTTTAATTCTTGAGGATTATAATCCTCCTCTTTCTGATCATGACTTCCTTTCCACATAGAAATTCCTGGTTTCGGAACTTTACTCTTGTTTTCATCTAAAAATGAGTAAAAAGTTTTCAACCCCGGGATTCTCATTTTTAAAGGAGTTCATTCGCTGCTACTGGAATTATCTCATCGGGACTCTAAAGCTTTCAAAGTCATTAATATTTCTGAAAGCCCGATAGAGATTTTTCCTTGCTCTTATGGAGAGGATATCCGTGTTTTGGATGTTCCATGTCTCCATTTTTATCCCCCGTGAACAACTCAATTCAGGGGACGGGTCAAGCTTAGTGACCTTAACCAAGCGCTTCGTGGGTGGCAACCCATGCTTATCCTAATTATAATAGTAGTAACGAATAAGTGTGATGTGAGGAGGCTCGCCTTTTCCTTTTTCGTGTTTCGTGTTTTGTGTTGTATGTCCAGGATTACCCCAGATTATAAAGCCTCTCGTGCTCGTGGTTTTGTCCATCGCTCACTCGAGCTTCACATCCTCAGCTTCATTATGGGAATCGAATATCCTAATCTTATCGACTAACGTTTATCTTTAAGCACACTTAATAAAAAACTTTAGATTTACGTAGAGACCCTTCTTAAAACATTAAGGACAATGTTCAATTCTAGTATGAGGGGGGGGGATCTATCAATTTGATTGTGCTTGCATTCGTTGTTTTCACGTAATCCCGTTTTTACCACCAAAATAGCAAAAAAAAATTAAAATTTTAAAAATTTTCAAAAACAAAATAAGTGTTTTATCACTATGTTGACTTTCCTGCTGGGTAGAATAAGAATAATTTTTGACTCGACCGAGCGTGTTGAGCTCTAGCTTGTCCCTTAACTTTTAGACTAAGCATTCACAGATCTTTTTATTAAAGATTTTAAATTTGCGAAGAACGAGAAATGATAGAGTTAATTATGAGTTAGATGCTAAACAAGGATTAGTTTGAAATCTTAAGAGCTCATAAGTGTAGTTTGTGGCTTTTTCTCCCATAAGCTTCTAACCGGACTAATAATACGTGCTCTCTTTGAAAATTAAACTTATATCAACGATTTTTGAAGTATGGTCGATAACAATAATTTTAGTCTTAGTTCAAATTTAAACTTAAATTTTCTAAAAAGAAATTTTCTCTATATCGTGGGAATATAAAGTGTAAAAAAATGAAAAATGAGGTAATAATAATAATAAAAACTGTGGGCTGATAAAAGTTTGCTGCATCTTGCCGGCTCACAACCGATGTTGCAGCCTTCTAAAAGGTTGAAGATTTCCTTAATTTAAAAGGATGCATAATTATATTAAGTGTAATATATGTGATTTAATAAAATCTCTTTTTCTTAAATTTAAATATGCTTTTGAACTAAGACTATTTCGTTTTAAGTTGTGATTTTATGTATAAACGAGAAATCTAAGGGTTTTGAAACCGAAGGTCCGTGAGTCCCGATACTAGTCTCAGTGGGGTGTCAAAAGCCTGGTCACTTAGTCACAAGGTTGGGATGTGCCGAGACGAAAGTCGCTACATAGGATGATCTCGCATTTAAACTCATTACTTTTGGGTGGAACGTGAAGCATAGAAATTTTGCAAAAGGTTTGATTTATGGTTGAAATTCGAAATAAGCACATTCAGCTAAGATATAATAATTGTCGGGAGCGAAAAGTTTCACAAATTTCAAATATGAGTAGTGTTAGCATCTTAACTTATATTTAACGAAGATTTCATTTTTAAGCTTGGTTTGGGACAAGTGAAAAATCGAGGACGATGAATTTATCCTTTTTGGGCATTTTAGGATTAAAGTGCTTCTTATTCCGTGACCCTTAAAGTTATGAAAATAACGAAAGTCCATACATTCTAGTTAGTTGCTTAAAAAGAAAAGTATAAAAAATGAGAAAAAGGAAAAATACAAAAATATGTGTGGTAATAAGTATAAATATTTAAAAATGGTCAAAACGGGGCTTTTCAAAACTAATGATTCTTTAATTCCCCTTGATGAACACTTAGCTACTTTTCGAGGTAATTAGTCGAGGGGGATTGAGATTCTTGGTTTTCTAAAGTGTTTACTTATGGCATTGCGTGAGGACACGGCAATAGTTTAGTATGGGGGATTTTGGTATGTGCTTAATTACACATACCTTTTACCTATAAAAACGAGCCTAAATGACCAAAAACAGACATAAAATGCCAAATATATGCTTGTTTTGCTTTGTATACTGTGCAGGTAACAGATATTCACTAAAGGACAAAAACGAAGCCAAAACCGACAAAACCGAGCACGAGATTGGAAAAAGCATAAAAAGTCAAAAAGTCAACAAGTCAAAGACGAAGCCAAAAGACGTGTGCATCTTAAATGGACCAACCCGCACCCCATTTAATGGGCCGGGTCAGCCCATAAAGCTCATATCTATAAGCCTTAATGTTTAAATAGCCCTAGTCCAAAACTTTATATAAACCGGCCCAAAACCAATATAAGCCCACAACCACTTAACCATACACTCTGTTAACCCTTTAACCCTTTACCCCAATTCCTTTACACCTTAAGTCCTTTTCATTTTCACCCCAAGTCCCTAACTATAACATGGTTAGTCCTTATGACTTAACACCACTCACCCCGTTACCAAATTAAACCCAACAGTACCCAAAATCCAATTCCCGCCAATCCTCACTCCTATTCATCATCCCTGTCCCTCTCAACCTCGACCCCTGCACCCCAAAACAAACCCATCACTCTCACCTCTCAACCCCACCCCACAAACAGACAACTCCACCTTGGCAATCCCATGGAAGCTCATTGGACAAAATAAATCAAGGGCTCAGATTATACTACTTGGAGAGCAAGATGAATCAATGGCTTAGATGATGGTTTTGAAGCTCCTCACAGAAGAAACACACAAGCTAAAGACCTAGAATCTTCTCAAACGGCTATAAAAGAGATTGTGTTTTCACACAGTAGTTTATGTAGTCTTAAGTAACTTTTAGAATAGCTTATTTTATTGTCTTTTCAGCTTATTGTAGTTAAAACTCAGCTTATTGTACTTTCCTTTTAAGTCTTGTAAAAGTTTTTAAGAATTAATGAAATTTCAAGTTTTAGGTTAAAATCTGTTTTGTTCATATTAAGTGAATGTTATGCTTTTGAAATGCTCTAATAAGCTCTTATAATACCTTGTTTAATCTGTTTTCATAAGACAATACAATCTGTTAAGTGTTTAAGTTAAGTTCACTAAAAAATCCACTCCTCAAATTACCACAGCTTATTTGGAAGAAAAGCCAATTCTGGAAGGGCTTTTAAGACCACACTAGCTTATCTATGATAAGCTAGAGCTTGTTGATAAGCTCTAAGAGCAATTTATGCCCTTGTTTAAGCAAAGGGCCTTGTAAGTTCCACCTTTTACTTTTTAGCTTATTTTTATGCATTTGCTTATTTACTGCTTATTTTCTGCTTAACTGTGCTTATTTATGCTTATTTAAGTTGATTATTGCTTATTGATGCTTACTTGTTGTTTAGATGTTCTTTGTTTATGTTTTAAGTTGAAACTGTTAGTTATAGCTTAATATTGCTTATTGAGTTTGCTTATTCAAAAGTGCTTTTCTTCTGTTGTAAATTGCTTAATATTGATTGTTTGTTATCTGTTTTTAATAAACTTAGCTTAAATCATTAAAAAATCAGTTCAAAAATAGATTTGGAATGCCTAAAGGAGTGTTTGGGTTAAGAGGCAAAGTGGGTCAAAAATAGTTTAAAACTGGTTTGGGTCACTTAGCAAACTTTAACAAGTTTTAAATAAGCCTTTTAATCAGTTGTCAAAAGTTTTTAAGGGTTAATATCAAGTTGTAAGGTGTCTTCTAAAAGTTCTTAAAATTTGTGGGCTTAACACCTTTTCAAACTGCTTATATTTGAACTTTGCTCAAAAAACTGTTTTAAGGTTTGGTTTATGTTTCATTTTGAGTTAAAATGCAGTAGGATAGGTTTTTTTATAGTGTGCATTTGCCATTGTGGTTTTGGTTTTAAATCTGTCAAGTTTTATTTCAAGTTTTAAGTTTAAAAAGTTATTTTTTCAATTACAATTTTAGATAAGTTAATGTTAGTTTTAGGATTAGAAATTGATAGCACAAGTTCTTTGTAGTGTAAGCTTCATCTGTTTCAGCTTATTTAGAGGTTTAGAACTTATTGACTTGCTTAAAAATAGGCCTGCAGTTAGCTTTTTGTCTTTATAAAAACTTGAAAAAAAACTCAGCATATACTGAGTTAATTAGCCATTTTCATAAGCCTTTATTTAGCTTATTAGTTATTCAAAATGTTTAAACTTTGCTTTTTCTAGTAGTTTGTAGGTTAAGCTTTAGCTGTGTTTAAGTTTTAGACTATAGCTTTTTCATTTACTAGCTTAATTTTTAGCTTGAAAGTGCCTTTGTAGGCTGTTTTTTTTACTTATTAGCCAAAATTGCTTATTTGATTTCTGAGCTTGTTGCTTATTAGGATTGCTTAATTTGTGTTTAGTTTTGCTTATTAGGTCTAGGTTAAGTCCTATTTTTAGCTTATTAGGATTCTTAGTGCTTATTATGTCTAAAAAAGCCAAACAATTTAGCCCTTTTAGTCTTAGTTTAAAAAGTCTAAACTGTCACTTGTTTTAGCTTATTTCTAGCTTATTTTAGGTTCTTATAAAAAGTCATTTCACAAAAAGTCCTTATTTTAGCTTATTAAAAGCTTTTGCAAAAGAAATTTTCAAAAATAAAAACTTAGGAATTAGGGTAGTCAAGGGTGAGCTAGGCTCGAACCCGTGACCTCTACCCAACTCGACCAAGCTTTACACACACACCACACAAACAACTGCCCTTGGGACTTTTTCATTTATAGTTTGCCTTATTTATTATTTAAAGTCATTTAGCCCATTTAAGCTTTCAACCATTTTAAGCTTAAAAACAGCTTATTTCAATAAGCTGTTTTGCCCCTTTTTATTTTTCCTAGGTTTAGAATTGTTCAAAGGACTTTTCCTGATTTTTTTAGAATTTTGAAAATTAGTTTAGTATTTTTAATTAATTTTTTTGATTAAAATAGTTTTTAATTCATAATTAATAAAACAAAAGTAAAAAAACTATAATTCTTTTTTTTTAAATTATTTTTAATCATTTAGGACTGCTAAAAATTAAATTTGCATTTTTAGGGTTAAATTTGTAGAGTTTAGGTTTTTAAAGAACAGGCTTTGATCCCGTTATCGTTTTCGTGTTTAAATCTTTAATTGCTTTTGTTTTTTACTTGCTTTTACGTGTTTTTACGTTTTCATTATTAGAATAGAATCCAAATCAAAATATTGAATCATTCAAACACGCGATCACGAACTTAATCACGATTTTCAATTCACGTCTCGTCGGGAAACGACCCGGGAAGGTTTTTTAGGGATTTACTTTGGATAAAAGTAAATATATTTTCTTAAAAGCCTCTTGGAATACTTATACTCTCATTTTATTTGATATTTAGTTATATATATATTACTTATATAGTATATATAGCTAAAATACTAATCAATTTTTGGCGCCGCTGCCGGGGAGGTTGTGAAACGATTATTGTTACGTTTGAAGATTAGTGTTTGAAGACCCTTCCCCGTGAAGTTATCGCTTTCATTTGTGAATATTTTCTTCTATTATAAAGTAATCAAATATTCCAAAAAAAAAATTGAAAAAACAACAAAATCAACCGTTGTGTCACTTGTGAATTCGGCTCACCTTTAGATTACAAACTATAAGAGAGGTATAAGGAGGGTCGATCCTACGAACTTCGACCAGAAAGGAGAAGGTTTTTAATAGCTTCGCGCTTACCCGCTCCTCCGCTTCTTTGTGCGTTTTCTAGAGAGCTACCGTACACTCGTTTGATTATCGGTTACAAAAATATTTTTCTCTTTTTTTATTTTCTCTTATTTTGTTCTTAGTGTATGCAAACTCGCTCTTCGTTCAAATTCGTTGGTGAACCTTCTACGAATCCTACTTCTACGATTCTGAAACGTCGTAATCGTAGACGTTCTATACAACGAGTAGAACCATTTTCTCTTGTAGAGACTCCCGTAGTTACGATGTCCAATCAACGTACTATGGCGGAATTACTCCGTGCACCTACCGAGGGTTATGCGGAGGAAATCGTAGTACCACTCATTCCCGCTGAGCATTTCGAGCTCAAGCACAGTCTAATTAATCTTGTAACTTCAAAACAATTCTTCGGTTTTAAGAAAGAAGATCCTCATGATCATATTCGATATTTTAACAAGATTACTTCTACGTTGAAGTACAAAGATGTGCCCGAGACATCGATTAAGCTTATACTTTTTCCATTTTCTATCGATGGTCCAGCCCGGATTTAGCTCGACAAAGAACCTCCTCGTTCTATTCTCACTTGGGACGATCTTGTGTCCAAGTTTGTTAACAATTTCTTCCCTCCCTCAAAAACAACGGCTGCGGGTTTTGCTCAACCGAATGTGCAAAATAATCAAACCCGGTACAATCAAGGTTACAATCAAAATAGAGGAATTAATCAAGGGAACCAAAATTATCAAGCCCCGATTCCTCAACTACAAGTTATGACGACTAGTGATTTCTCAAACTACATAAAGGCAAATGATGTGGTGATGAAAAACATGCAAACCCAAATGACCTCTTTAACAAAGTCTAACATCGAGCTTAAGAACATGTTTGGTCAATTCATGAAAATGAATTCCGCTTCTACTTCGGGTTCGGGTTCACTTCCTAGCAACACCGTTGCTAACCCGAGAGGTGATTTGAAAGCAATCACCACCCGAAGTGGCATTTCTTATGATGGACCCCCAATTCCACCCCCGTCTTCTTCTCTTCCTAAAGTGGTGGAATAGGAACCTAAGGTGACAAAGGATACGGTGCAACCGAGTACCAAAAACATCCAACCTCCGGTAGTCCAAATTCAAGCTCCAATTGATGAGCCCGTTGTTGCTCCAAACCCTAAATCGACCATACCTTACCCTTCAAGAGCTAACAAGCAAAAGCTCCATGAAAAAGATGATAAGCTAGCTTTGAAATTTCTTGAGATTTTTAGGAACCTTCATGTCGAGCTTAGTTTCGCGGATGCTCTTCTTCACATGCCTAAGTTTGCTACAATGTTTAAAAGTCTCCTTAATAACAAAGAAAAATTGTTGAATTAGCCACCACCACATCGGTAAATGAAAATTGTTTGGCGGTTATCCTCAAAAAGTAACCCGAAAAACATGGAGACCCCGGCAAGTTTCTCATTCCATGTGATTTTTCGGAGTTAGATGAATGCTTGGCCTTGGCAGATCTTGGTGCAAGCATAAACTTAATGCCTCTCTCCATATGGAAGAAGCTCTCACTCCCCGAACTTACTCCTACGCAAATGATTCTTGAGCTTGCGGACCGATCGACCACTCGACCGGCCGGCATTGTCGAAGATTTCTTTGTGAAAGTAGGAAAGTTCCATTTTTTGACCGACTTCGTAGTCGTTGATTATGTTGTCGATCCTCGGGTTCCCTCAATTCTCGGGAGACCCTTTTTGAGGACCGGACGAGCTTTGATTGATGTTTACGGTGAAGAATTAACTCTCCGCCATGATGATGAAGCCGTAACATTCAAAGTTGGTCAAACTTCGAGATGCTTCTACAATGATGCCGAATCGATGTAATCGACGTAGCTTGTGAGGAGTATGCTCAAGTTCTTGGATTCTCGGAAATTTATACAAGTGGCAATCCCACTTCAGAACTGATTATTTCTACCTCTTCTCCCACTCTCACTCCCTTCGGGGATAGTGACTTTCTTCTAGAGGAAACCGATGCTTTCCTTGCTATTGAAGATGATTCAATTTCACTAGAAATTGATGACTCTTACTATGATTCGGAGGGAGACATTTGTCTTCTTGAGGAATTTCTAAATGATGATCCATCATCTCTTCTTCCTCCACAAGAACTAAGATTTGTAGAACCTAAAACTAAAAAATATTCAATTGATGATCCTCCGAAGCTCGAGCTTAAGGATCTACCTTCTCATCTTGAGTATGCATTTTTGGAAGGCACCAATAAACTACCCATCATAATTGTTAAAGACTTAAAAGAAGATGAGAAGGTCTGACTTTTAAAGGTTTTAAAGTCACCCAAGCGTGTCATCGCTTGGAAAATCTCCGATATAAAGGGCATCGACCCTCAATTTTTTACTCACAAAATATTAATGAAGGATGAATCTAAACAAGCAATTCAACACCAAAGACGGGTTAACCCAAAAATTCATGAGGTTATCAAAAAGTAAGTTATCAAACAACTTGATGGCGGATTTATTTATCCTATCTCCGATAGCCCGTGGGTTAGCCCCGTTCATTGTGTGCCCAAGAAAGGCGGTATAACCGTAATTGAAAATGATGATAATGAGTTGATACCTACTCGATTAGTTACGGGATAGCGTGTATGCACTGACTACCGAAAGTTAAATGATGCCACTCGTAAAGATCATTTCCCGTTACCGTTTATAGACCAAATGCTTGAGAGACTCGCGGGAAACGAATACTATTGTTTTCTAGATGGTTTCTCAGGATACTTTCAAATTTCTATTGACCCGCAAGACTAAGAGAAGACCACCTTCACTTGCCCATATGGGATGTTTGCCTACCGACGCATGCCTTTCGGCTTATGTAATGCTCCGGGCACGTTCCAAAGGTGCATGATAACCATTTTCCACGATATGATCGAGGAAACAATGGAGGTCTTCATGGACGATTTCTCGGTCGTCGGGGATACTTTCTCCTCATGCCTCTCCCATTTAGACAAAATGATCAAGTGGTGCGATGACACTAATTTAGTTCTAAATTGGGAGAAATGCCATTTTATTGTAAAAGAAGGCATTGTTCTAGGGCATAAGATTTCAAAGTCCAGGATTGAGGTCAACAAAGCTAAAGTCGATGTTATAGCTAAACTCCCTCATCCGACTTCCGTTAAAGGCATTCGAAGTTTTTTAGGTCACGTCGGGTTCTATTGTCGATTTATTTAAGATTTTTCTAAAATCGCCCGGCCGATGACCCATCTTCTTGAAAAAGATACCCCTTTCATCTTCTCGAAAGAATGTGTTGAATCATTTAATATACTTAAGAAGAAGTTAACCGGAGCTCCAATTTTAGTTGCCCTCGATTGGGACCTACCGTTTGAAATTATTTGTGTTCTAGTGATTACGTGATAAGTGCAGTCTTGGGGCAACGTAAGACTAAACATTTTCAGCCTATACACTATGTAAGTAAGACCATGACAGATTCTCAAGCACATTACACCACTACGGAAAAAGAGTTATTAGTCGTGGTGTATGCTTTCGAGAAATTCTGGCCTTATTTAGTCTTGTCGAAGACCATAGTGTATACGGACCACTCGGCTCTCAAATATCTTCTTGCCAAGCAAGATTCTATACCGAGATTGCTCCGGTGGATTCTCCTACTCCAAGAATTTGATGTTGTTATTCGTGATAAAAAAGGAGCGGAGAATCTCGCGGCCGACCACTTATCAAGACTTGAAAATCCCCACCAAGATGTTCTCGAGAACAAGGAAATTACCAAAACATTTCCTCTCGAGACACTTGGTATGGTTACCTTTCGTGGTGATGATAGTACCCCATGGTTTTCCAATTTTGAAAATTACCATGCGGGGAATTTTGTGATTAAAGGGATGTCGTCCCAGCAAAAGAACAAGTTTTTCAAGGATGTTAAGCACTACTTTTGGGACAACCCCTATTTGTTCAAGATTTGTGCTGATCAAGTGATCTGGCGGTGTGTTTACGGCCAAGAAGCTGTTGATATCCTCACAGCTTGCCATGATGGGACCTCCGAGGAACATTATGGTGCTAACTACACCGCCAAAAAAGTTTTTGACTTAGGATTATTTTGGCCTACCATTTACCGCGATGCTTATGACTTGGTCACCCGTTGTGACACTTGTCAACGACAGGGAAAAATCCCACAACGAGATGAAATACCTCAAAACGCAATTCAAGTTTGTGAGATTTTTAACGTTTGAGGCATCGACTTCATGGGCCCATTCCCGTCTTCACTAGGGAACAAGTATATACTCGTGGCCGTCGATTATTTGTCAAAATGGGTTGAAGCGAAAGCGCTCCCCACCAATGACGCCTGAGTTGTTTGCAAATTTTTACAATCTCTCTTCGCCCGATTTGGGACCCCTCGTGCTATCATTAGTGATCGCGGTACCCATTTTTGCAATGACCAATTTGCAAAGGTCATGCTTAAATACGGAGTTACTCACCGTCTCTCCACCGTGTATCACCCACAAACATGGGCAAAGTAAGTGGTTTAATCTTGGTTTGAAACGCATTCTGGAAAGGACCATAGGTGAACACCGTGCTTCATGGTCTAATAAGTTAGATGACGCCTTGTGGTCCTTCCGTACTGCATTTAAGACACCCATCAGATGCACTCCTTACAAGTTGGTGTACGGAAAGGCTTGTCATCTTCCCAACGAGCTTGAGCATAAGGCCTATTGGGCCTTAAAGCATTGCAATTATGACCTTGTGACCGCGGGTGATCACTGAAAAGTTCTAATGAATGAATTAAATGAACTTCGTGATCAGGCCTGTGAGAACTCTTTGATCTACAAAGAGAAAACAAAGAGGATCCATGACTCCAAGATCAAGAACCGCATTTTCAACGTTGGTGATCGAGTCTTCCTCTTTAATTCTCGAATAAAAATTTTCTCGAGAAAGCTTAAGATCCGATGGACTGGACCCTTCACCGTTACCCAAGTATTTCCTTATGGCACCATCGAGTTATCTCAAACCGACGGGCCAAACTTCAAGGTGAATGGTGATAGACTTAAACACTACTTTGGATGGGACATACCACCGATGGTTTGTCCCAGATCTACAAACTTTCCCCATGGACAAATGAATTCAGGGACGAGTCTGAGCTTATTGACTCTTTAATAAACAAGGCTCCTCATGGGTGGCAACCCCTGCTTTTCCTAAATAATTATAATAATTGTAATAATAAGTGTGTATGTGAGGAGCTTGCCTCTTCCTTTCTCGTGTTTTGTGGTTTGTGTTGTATGTCCAGGATTACCCCGGATTATGAAGCCTCTCGTGCTCGTGGTTTTGTCCTTCGTTCACTCGAGCTTCAATCCTTAGCATGATTATGGGAATCCAATAGTCCAATCTTTGACTACGTTTATCGTTTGAACACTTAAAAACACGTTAAAATTTTACATAGAGACCCTCCTTAAAACATTGAGGCAATATTTAATTTCTAGTATGAGGGGGATCTATCGATTTGATTGTGCATGCAGTCGTTTGTTTACACGAATCTTGTGTTGTTACCACCAAATACCAAGAAAAATGAAAATTTTATAAAAAGTTCCAAAATAAAATAAATGTTTATCAACAATGTAGACTTTCTGCTGGTAAATATGAATAAATTCTGACTCTGATCGAGCTTGGTGACACTTATCTTTAGTCTTAACCGTTATAAACTTGACTAAGCATTCGCGGAACGTCTTGATCATAGATAAAAAACAACAACCTAAGTTGGCGTTCCTGTAACGGTCAACTTCCCAATCATCCCATACTTTACATACTTTTACAAGGCAAGTGGCGATATCTACCACTTTATACAAAACTTTACATCGTTGACTTATAGACGTATCAACGAATAATCAATCCTTCATATAATTCCTTCAGTCTAAGCTTTTGATTATCTCCAAACTTTTCTCCTCTTTTTTGTTGCAATTTTTCTAATTTTTTTCTAATTTTTTTTCATATACTAACTACGAAACTTGGTGTAATTTCACCATCTTCACGATCATAATAACTTCGGATAATTTCTTCGATAATTCTTCATTCCTCGGACGTACCAATAATTGTGTTGGTAGTAAAAATACATGAGTTTTGACTACTTTATACATTCTTATTTGCAATGTGCAAATTTTTTCCCAACCATACTAAAGATAGAAAAATGACACAAGACTCGGGAAATACATACTTTACACTTTAAGCAACTAGCAACTGATAAATAGACTTAATCTAACATGGTAGGCTAAGTTGTGTTGCTGAGAAGACAAAGTTGCTGCTGAAGATGGATAGTGTTTAAAGATCAAGATATGTTAAAGTGTTTGGATACATCCTCTATGAATTTAAGAAGATAAACCTGAAGAAACATGAAGTTAAAAGAGTTCAACATTCATGTTTAAGGGAGGATTGTTGGGAATTATGTTTTCCTAACTTAGTACCGTTAGTAATAATAGTTAGTACCGATAGTTATAATTAGTACTGACAGTACAAAGTGTTAAGTACTGATCAGATAGTTAGTACTGTTAGTAGAAATTAGTTAGTACCGTTTAAGAGATATGTATGAGATATTCTAGGAAAAGATATGTATTATCTTTTACGCGTTTTGTAAGCCTGTTAGGGTTTATCCTTGGTTTATAAAAGGATCCCTCATGGCATAGTTAGAGATACGAGTTCAATATACATCTCATACAATCATATCTCATAGTTAGTAATCTGTAATCACTCAAAGCAGATTAATAGAAATCATTATTTAGTTTTTCATTGTTCTTCTTAGTACTTGTGTTAAGATTCCGCATTAGCACATAGTATTCATAGTCAGTGTTTCTATATAGTCAAACTGTATTTATACAAGTTGGCTATCACCCTTAGTAGGCTGCAAAGATCTATTCAGTTAGGGACTCACAAGTGGTATCAGAGCCTGTGAGAAACTCTGAGTAAGAAGAACAAACAAAACCAGTTATACATCTCCATCCTACAAAACTAAACATGTCTGGATCACAAGATGAAATTCCACCACCACCACCACCTCCACCATCATCATCACAAACACCAACACAACAAACTCCTCACACAGTTTCAACCATCAAACTTCCTATTCTCAAAAAGGGAGAATATGACATATGGGCCATGAAAATGGAACATTATTTAGCCCATACAGACTATCCTATCTGGGAGGTTATACAAAATGGAAATGGTCCTGTATCAATCACCACAGATACACAAGGACAAATCAAGGTTCTGCCTCCAAGAACTGCAGAAGAAATTGTAGCCAGAGAAAGAGAAAGAAAAGCAAGGACCACTTTGCTTATGGCTCTACCAGAAGATCATCTTGCTAAATTTCATAAGATGACTGATGCAAAAGAGATGTGGGATGCCATCAAATCCAGATTTGGTGGAAATGACGAATCAAAGAAGATGCAGAAGTATATCTTAAAGCATTAGTTTGAAGGGTTCTCTGTATCAAACTCAGAAGGGCTTCATAAAGGCTATGACAGGTTCCAAAGTCTTCTGAGTCAATTAGAGATTCATAGAGCAGGTGTATCCACTGAGGATGCAAATAAGAAATTCCTTAGATCTCTACCTTCTGCCTAGTCTCAAGTTTCCTTAATTATGAGGACCAAACCAGGAGTAGACAGTCTCAGCTTTGATGATCTGTATAATAATCTAAGAGACTTTGAGAATGATGTAAAAGGCTATACTGGATCATCCTCTAGCACGCAAAATGTAACATTTGTCTCTGAGAACACCAGCAGTACTAATGATGTTAGTACCGCTTATAGTGTTTCTAATCCTTCTGGTCAAAACTCACAGTGTGAACAAACTTCATCATACTCCTTGCTTGCTAATCAATCAAGTTGCCCTCAACTGGATCATGAGGACTTGGAACAGCTTGATGAGTATGACTTAGAAGAAATGGGCTTGAAATGGCAGGTGGCCATGATTTCGATGAGAATGAAGAAGTTCTACAAAAAGACTGGTAGAAAGCTATAATTTGATGCAAAGGAACCAGTTGGTTTTGATAAAACCAAAGTCGAACGCTACAATTGCCACAAGACAGGCCATTTTGCTAGAGAGTGTAGAACCAAGGGAAATCAAGAAATTAGGAGAAGAGATGCTTGGAACTTTGGCAATAAGGATGGGAGAAGATCTGGTAAACAGGAAGACTCTAAAGCATTGGTGACCATTGATGGAGAAGGTGTAGATTGGACCAATCACTCAGAAGAAGATTATGCTTTGATGGCTTGCAATAGCTCAGGGTCAGACACAGAGGTAACTTCCTGTTCAAATGAGTGTAAAGAGTCTTATGCTAAGCTTAAAAAACTGTATGATGCTCAGAGAGAACAACTTAGTGATGCAAGCATAGAAATAAAGGCATATACTCAAGGTCTAAAGAAAGTTGAAGCACAATTAGTTGCTCATCAACAAGGACAACTGTGGTATGAACAAAAGATAAAATTTATGAAGATAGATTTAGATGATAAAACAGATGTTCTAACATACCATAAGAAACTTTTGGCAGAAGCTATGAAAGAAAAAGAAGATTTAAAAGCTAAAGTAGAAAAATGGCACAACTCTTCTAAAAATCTTGGTAAACTGATAAATACTCAGATGAGTGCAAATGATAAATTTGGCCTTGGGTATGGGGATCACAGATATGATGGCATTTTGAGTTATGAAAATGAAGTTTTACAAAGTGTATTTAAGGGTAAGGAAAGTGATTTCGAAAATCCACCTTTGTATGATAGATTTGTAACAGCAGGAGGAATGAATGCTGTACCCCCACCCATGACAGAGAATTACATGCCATCTGGACCTGATATAGAAATAGATTACTCAAAATTTACATATGGTCCAAAACAGACTCAACCTAGTGAATCTGAAACCCAAACCAGTGAATTTGATACCCGTGAATCTAACATTAGTACTGAGACACCTAAATTAGTGTCTGAACCAGTTGTTAATAAATCTAATGTAGCATGTCAACCTAAGGTCTGGTCTGATGCTCCTATTATTGAGGAGTATGAATCAGATAGTGAAGATGAGTATGTGTCTATACCAACAAAAGAACAGGAAACACCTAGTTTTGCTAACCAGCAAGTAAAAACTCCCAGGGAAACTGTTAAGAATCATTTCACACATAGTAAATATCCTAAAGTTGACAAAAAAGAGTTGGGGTATGGGTTTATTGCAAGAGCATGTTTTGTATGTGGAAGTCTTAATCATCTAATTAGAGATTGTGATTTCCATGAGAAGAGGATGGCTAAACAAGCTGAGTTAACCAATAGGTTGAACAAGAATTCTAGTCAAAGGGAGATAAGGCCAATTTGGAACAACGTGCAAAGAGTGAATAATCAAAACCAATTTGTTCCTAGAGCAGTACTAACTAGAACTGGCAAAATTCCAGTTAATACTGCTAGAGCTAGCGGTACTAAGAATGTTAGTACTGCTAGGCATAGTTTTAACAGACAGGCAGTACTAACTAGTGCTGCTATGAAAGTTAATACTGTTAAGCCTATTGTGAATAGAGTTAGACCAACAACTGTTTTTCATAAAACTCATTCACCATTTTCAAGGCCTTTTAATAAGACAACAACACTTAGAACAAATTTTTCAAAACAAAAAGTTAATACTGCTAAGGTAAATGCAGTTAGTGCTGTTGGGGGAAAAAGGGAAACTGTTGTTAAGCCCTCAGCAGGTTGTAATTAGAGACCACAAAGACACAACTGGCACAATGTCTCCAAATACAATGGTGGATCCAGTCTTAGAAATTGTTTCACTTTCAAAGATCCACTAGGCAGACTCAAGCCTAAACAGGCTTGGGTCCCTAAGAGAATCTAATCTCTTTTAATTGATGTGCAGGATTATCCACACAGAGCTTTGCAGAACAAAGGAATTGTTGATAGTGGATGTTCCAGGCACATGACTGGAAACAAGGCCTACCTTGTTGAATATCAAGACTTTAATGGTGGCCCTGTTGCTTTTGGAGGAAGTAAAGGTTACATAACTGGTAAAGGTAAAATAAAAACAGGAAAGTTAGATTTTGAGGATGTGTGCTTTGTGAAAGAACTTCAGCATTTCAATCTCTTTTCTGTGTCACAAATGTGTGACAAGAAGAACAAGGTTCTTTTTACTGACTCTGAATGTCTTGTTTTGTCTCCTGAATTTAAGTTACCTGATGCAAATCAAGTCTTACTTAGAATCCCCAGACAAAACAATATGTACAGTTTCAATTTAGAGAACATTGTTCCTTCAGGAGGTTTAGCTTGTTTAATTGCAAAGGCCACAATTGATGAATCTAACAAATGGCATAGGAGGTTGGGTCATGTTAACTTTAAAAACTTAAACAAACTTGTGAAGGGAAATCTTGTAAGAGGTTTACCTTCAAAGATTTTTCAAAATGACCACACTTGTGTTGCTTGTCAGAAAGGAAAGCAACACAAGGCCTCCTGTAAGGCCAAATCAGTGAGCTCTATTAGCCACTCCTTACAACTTCTTCATATGGATTTGTTTGGACCTACATCTGTAAGGAGCTTAAACCATAAGACTTATTGCTTGGTTATCACTGATGATTTTAGCAGGTTTAGTTGGGTGTTTTTCTTAAGAACTAAGGATGAAACTAGTGGAATCCTTAAGGACTTTATAAGACAAATTGAGAACCAATTGAATCAAAAAGTTAAAACTATTAGATGTGATAATGGTACAGAATTCAAGAACAAGGATGTTATTGAATTCTGTGGGTCAAAAGGGATCAAGAGGGAATACAGTAATGCCAGAACTCCACAACAAAATGGAGTTGCTAAAAGAAAGAACAGGACCCTTATTGAGGCTGCTAGGACAATGCTAGCAGATTTATTTTTACCTAACACTTTTTGGGCTAAAGCAGTTAGTACTGCTTGTTATGTTCTAAATAGGGTATTAGTGACCAAGCCTCATAATAAGACACCTTATGAACTTTTAACGGGTAAAATACCAATTATAAGTTATATAAGACCTTTTGGGTGCCATGTGACCATCTTGAATACCATTGACCACCTGGGCAAGTTTGCTGGAAAATCAGATGAAGGGTTTTTAGTTGGGTATTCTCTACAAAGCAAGGCTTTTAGGGTATACAATTTAGAAACCAAGAGAGTTGAAGAAAACCTGCACATCACCTTTTTAGAGAATAAACCAAATGTTGCAGGGAAAGGACCAACTTGGCTTTTTGATCTTGATTATTTGACTGATTCTATGAATTATCAACCTGTAAGATCAGAGAATCAAGCTAACAAACATGCAGGTCAATAATAAAAAAAAAATATATATATAAATAATCATATGTAGAAGGGGGGGGGAGATTAATCCAGGGGGGGGAGTCGTATCTCTGCAAACGTGCCATTTGTGAGTCCCATCTAAACACACAAGAGAGATGGAATAGAATAGTAAGCTGTATGCAATTTTAGCAAAAAGGTGGTTAGTCGGTTATTTTAGTTAGACGAGCGCGTGCGCGAAGTGAGTAATTTGTAATTTTAATTTTCAAGGTTTAGAGGAGTGTGAGTGGAGGTGGTATATTAGTGCGATATTGAATTTATGGAGATAAAATGGATCTATATCTCTAATTTTTTATGTTATATGATGATTAACAGTGAAAAAATGATTTCGTTATCACTGTGGAGTATTTTTGTAATAACGCAACTGGTTATCTTCAGATATTGCTCTTGAGAGGGTATAACAGTTAGTGACACACACATGATGAACCAGCAAACACAGATAAAGACAAGCTCTTATTGCGTTAGGTGTTGTGATATTATTGGGGTTATTGTTGGGGACTTAAGTGGCTTTTTAGGAATATGGGAGGATTGGTGAATAGGATTTGTTGTGTAGGTTAGGTGGTATTTTTTTTTTTATAGTTTATTATTAGTATAGGTGAAAAGAGGAATAGGTAATAGTTGAAGAAATTGAATTGTTTTATTGTTTAGAAGGGTTAGTTTTTGATGAAGTTAGGTAATATGATTTTAGTGTGTAATTGGTTGAAGGATATTTTTTAATTTGAAGATTTGATTGTATTTTATTATCCCTAGGAACTAAAGAACAAAATGAGATTGTGGAATGAATTGGGTTAAAAAAATTTATAGGTGGAAGTAGGAGATAATGGAAGAATAATAATGCTATGGCCCGTGTTGGTGACGGAATACTTGCATCACCAACGTGAATAGATGGAAAAACGTTTATAAAAAATGTAATTAAATTACATGCATTCTAAATTTTAAATGAATAAAGCACCTTATCCATTTGCCAAGTCAGGTTTC
Source organism: Tanacetum coccineum (assembly GCA_026074375.1). Classification (NCBI taxonomy): domain Eukaryota; kingdom Viridiplantae; phylum Streptophyta; class Magnoliopsida; order Asterales; family Asteraceae; genus Tanacetum; species Tanacetum coccineum. The sequence goes on from BQNB010065487.1 coordinate 33,096, forward strand.
CTTGTGCCGCAATAATGCTAAACCAACTTGGTAGAGTTATAGCTTGATGCATAAATAGCCGAGCGGACCGAGTATACCTTGACCGGATGCGGCAATCTGTAATCTTTTTGTGGTGTCATACAGTTGAGCAACATTATGTCTTGTGAGCCACAATTGGGCTAGGGAAAAGGTGAAATGCCCATAAGAACAACAATCTTTTTTTTTCGATGAACAGTACCCGACGATGAACAGTACTTGCTGGTGAATAGTGACGCTGATGAACTGTAAATTTTTTAATTTAATTTTTTTTTTGATTTGGTGAAAAAAAAAATTAATGACTGTAAGGTTGAGAAAGAATAGGGGAGGGGATGACTGAGATGGGAGATTTTAAGAGTGGATCGATATTGGCTGTGATACCATGAAATATGATAGATATTGTATTGATTGAATGAATTACATAAGAGATGACATATCTATTTATAATAAATAGATAACTTTGTAAATAAGAAACATCAAACCAAACCCTAATGGACCACAAGCCTACAATCGGGCTTGGGCCACTTATTCGTCTAACAGGTAGTAGACCGGTCCGCAAGCTCAAGAATCATTTGGGTATGAGTAAGTCCGGGGAGAGAAAGCTTCTTCCATATGGAGAGAGGCATCAAGTTGATGCTTGCACCAAGGTCGGCCAAGGCTAAGCATTCAGCTATCTTTGGAAAATTACACGGAATGAGAAATTTACCGGGGTCTCCCAGTTTTTTGGGCAAATTTTTTAGGATAACCGCCGAACAATTCTCATTTACTGGTGTATTGGCTACTTCAAATAATTTCTCCTTATTGCTAAGAATATTCTTGAATGTGGAAGTGTGCTTAGGCATGTAGAGTAAAGCATCCGAGAAGCTAAGATTGAAGTGTAAGCTTCGAAATATTTGAAGAAACTTCTTCATTTGATGGTCCTCTCTTTCTCAGAGCTTTTGGTTGTTGAGCCTCGAAGGATAAGGGATATTCGGTTTAGGTTTAGGAGTATCAACGGACTCAAAGGTTGGTGCTTGAGGTTGGACATCCGGAGGTTGGACTTTTTCGGCACTTGAATGCACCGGATCCTTTGTTACCTCGGGCTTTCTTTCCACCACCTTAGGAGAGGGAGAGAAAGGAGGAGGAATTAGAGGTCCATCGTAAGAAACACCACTTCGGGTGGTGATTGCTTTCAAGTCACCTTTTGGGTTAGTACTGGTATTGCTAGGAAGAGGACCCGAACCTGAACCTGAAGGTTTGTTCATTTGAAAATACCTGCTCAACATATTCTCAAGCTTGTTGTTTTGTTGCAACATCGTGGCCTGAAATTCGTTTTTCAACTCCGTTTTCATATTAGCAATTTGATTTCGCATAGCTTGCATGTTTGTTTCATTAACTTTCATGTAATTTGCGAGTTCATTAGACGGAGCAACTTGAGTTGGTGGAGTCAGAGCTCGTTAAGTCGAATTTCCCGGGTTGTAATTATTTCCCTGGTTTTGATTGTTATGAATTGGTGGAAAACCGGGTGGTCGACCTTGATGAGCTACACTTAGAGGACGGTGTCTAGCGTTTCCCTGATTATAGTTTACTGTGGCTGCAGAAACATACGCTTGGATATTATCTTGATATCCTGGGAAAGCGTTGCCATTAGTGGCTGGACACTGGTAGTAAGGATGTGGTCCTCCACAAGTAACACAACTCTCTTCAACCGCTATAACGGAAGCGAGAGGAGGGGTTATGTTTTTAAGGAGCAAAGCCTTAACGGCGTTGGTAAGTGCAGCAACATCGGGTGAAAGACCGGAGGTGGAGGTGTTCGTACTTATTTTGGCAACA
>BQNB010065488.1:0-34922 GCA_026074375.1 Tanacetum coccineum
TTATTTTTATAAATTTTAAAAATTCAGACTTTTTTCTTTTCTTTTTACGAAAATATATCTTTTTAACAACAAACACATCTATCTAACAACCTCTTGTAACAACTTTTTGTTATATGCAATCTTAACTAAAAAGCTATCTTTATTTTTAAATTGAAATATCTTTTTTTAATGATTATATATAGGATAAATATCAAATAAAAAGACAAATATTCGTGAGAAAGATAAAAAGATTTATTTTTTAAAAAAAGTTCTCAAAAAATTCTGAAAAAATTCCACAAGATCGTGTATGTTGGTGCATGAAAAAGTTGTAAAGGAAGTTTTTCTAAAAGTGGATAGTTTTACCGAAAAAAATTTATGAAAAAAAACGTTTGTGCATTAAATCGATTTTTTATGCATCAAAAATTCGTTTTTGTACCCAACTTCTTTTGACTTTTTGAATCAAAATTTTATTGTGGATCAAATTATAACAAGTCGAAAAATTTGTGCATCAAAATTTTTTTGTGCATCAAAATTTCTTTTTTTGCGCATTAGAAAAACGTATTAAAACTCAAAACTAGAAAAACTTCTTTTACAAAAGTTTTATGCACCAACATACCTGATTTAATGGAACTTTTTTAGAATTTTTCGAGAACTTAAATTCTTTTTTATCCTCTCACGATATTGAGTCTTTTTTATATACCAAAAAGTATGATCAACGATGCGTACATCGTATCAACGAAATCGTATATATAGTAGATATATATATATATTCATACATGTGATGAGAAACCTATTTGCGCATTATATCCTAAAACCCCACAATATTAGGTTACGATCATTCCTTTATTTATGTCTCACGTAGATTAATCGAAAACTTTCTATAATAGGAAACTTTCTATTTTAGAAAAGTTACTATATTCAGAAAATTACTATTTTTAGTAAGTCTCGTCTTCTAATTATTTTTATAATAATATTTAGTCTTCTTGTCGAATCCTTGAAGTTCGTTTTGATTATTAATTACACGAATTGGAACTATGTCCCGTAAATTACAAAAGTTTCTATTTTTTGGAATATCTCGTTTTTGAATCAATCGTTAAATACAAATTATTATAATAATAATATTAGTAACGTTTAATTGTCTTTATAACACCCGACAAGTTTAGTATTAACCCGTTGACTTTTAAAAGTCAACGCTAGACTTTGTTTGACTTTGACTTTTTATACATATTTATTAACTAAGTCTGACCCGCTCCAAAACGACCCTCTAAATCACATTTTCACGATTCGGACAAAGAAGAGATTTTATGTAAGACGATATTCCGAACAACTTTTTAGTTTTAGCCGAGACCCGAAACTCGACAGAAAATGACCAAAATGCCCCCGCAAGTTTCTGCAGGAACTTTGACTTTTTAATAAAAACACAGACTTTGAACATGTGTTTTGACCCGTTATTACTCGATTTTAAGATCAGCGAGCCTCGCGGCAAAGTAAAACATCATTCCTAGCAACTTTCGTGTTTCGCCGAAAGGCCGAAACGGACTCGAAAGTGCTCAAAACGAGCGTTTAAAATTCTGACAGCAACTACCATTTTGCAAGAGCTGTTGGAAACACTTTTAAGTTTTCAAATCTTGTTTTTCGCCGAAACTTCTGTGTTATTAGGAGTTACGGGACGTTCGAATTACCGAAACGTACATTAGGACGAACTCTATCATATTTCAACATCAAAAATTAGTTTTTTATATTTTTCGAACCTCGTTTTCCGTGTCACAGATTCTGCACGAATTTGTCATATTCAAAACTTCATCAAACTACATTTTTAACTTCCAACAATCATCAAAATACCATTATTTAGCCTAATTAACATCTCCGATATCCTTCCTAATCTAGTCTAACGCAATACCCATTGGATTTCATCACATGCATCGCTCGATAAATAATCAAATCGTGAAAACAAATATTAAACTAGTAAGGAAAATACTCACAATGCTTAAATAAGCAAGATTGGACAAAAACTCGGACTTTTCTTGTTCCTCTTGTCCTAGCCGCGGCTCGAACCACAACCAAAAACCAAACCCATAATTTTTCCATTTAAACCGAGCTTCAAGTAATAATTATCTAGCTGTCACTTTCATTTCTCGTTGACTCCCCCATGTCCCTCCAAACCTATCACTAACATTAACCCCACCTCCCACATGGTCAATGTCCACGGTGGCAATCCAAAAACCCTCAATTCGATCAATGGTTGATATAATTTTGAGTGGGCAATACTCAAGATTGAAGGCTCAGATTGGGTTTGTATTTCTACACACACAACAAACACACATGACTCATTTGTCTCAGCAAACTAGCACAAGGAAGAAGAGGACAAAAAGACAAGAGGACCAAAGAGATAGAACCCTAGCTCATTTTCTATATAAGTCTTTGTAAGCCCTTGAGGCAAGGAGTTCAGTAGTCTTTAGTTAAAAACTAGTATAATTTTTTACTTTGTAATGTTCTTTTAAAGTTTAATGAGAATTCAGCTTATTTCCTTGAATTGTGTTCTAAGTTTTTATCTTAACTAGTGTTTCTTTTAAGTTCATATAAGTTCTCAATTAAGTAATTTATCAACCTGTTTAAATTTAATACAAGAATTTAAAAAAAACCAAAAAGAAAAAAAAGAGGTGCTGAATTATAAGCTTATGGATGAATGAGCAGTCAAGGAAGGCTCATTGGGTTTGTAGTTTAGCTTATTTATAAGCTAAGGGTAGGTTTAGAGCTCATTTAGGTTTTATATACTCCTGTTTTGAGCAAGGAGTTAAGGTACAATTCTTTTTAAATTTTCAGCTTATTATTACTGTAGAAGTGCTTATTTTTAGCTTATTTTTGTTTTTATTGCTTATTTCTGACTTATTTGTGTTTGTTAATGATTTTATGCCATTGTTTTAAGTTTTAAGTGTAAACTGCCTTAAATTTAAATCTGCTTATTTTAACTTTTTGCTTATTTGCTTATTAAAGTGGCTTAAATGTTTTTGATTTTTACTTTTTATAGCTTAATACTGCATGTTTAGTATTAATCTTTAAAAACCTGTGCTTAAATTAGTCTTAATAGCCTTAAAATCTGCTTTTAAACGTCTAAAGGGGTGTTTGGGACAACAAGCAAAATGGGTCAATTTGAGTATAAAAGCCTTTTGGGTCATTGGGCTAAATTCAGTAACTCTTTTTAAGTTTGTTTTAATCTGTTTTTCAAAGCTTTTTAGTTGTAAAACTGTTTTTTGAGTTTTTCTTATTGTTGTTCAAAACTGTTGGTGCAACCAGTTTTGATTTTGCTTATTTTATAAAGCTGGCTTAACCAGCTTTTAAGTCCATCCTTTTGAGTCCTATTGAGTGTCAACCAAAGTAGTATAAGTTATCTTTTGGTTTTCTTTTGTCTTCTCAAAACTGTCATTATTTTGTCAAATTTTAGTGTCTTAAAAACTGCCTCTTTTTAATCACATTTATCATATAGCTTAACTTGATTTTGGCTTTTCAATCTTTGAGCATAAGCTCTTTTCTAACCACACTACATCTGTTTTAACTCATTTTTTTGTTTAGAGCGTATTTGATAGCTTATTCATAACCTTTATTTTGTGCAATTTTTAATTTCAAAGAGAACCAAAAATTTCCCCTGGTGCTAGACAGTGGGATTCAAGTCATTTTTTCTAGCTCAATTGTTGGACTCAGTTCAAGCTTTTGGCTTTTCTTGAAAGCCTATAAGCTCTTTCATAAGCCCTAGGAAGCTCAGGCCTTAGGAGGACCTCTAGGTTGCTTATAATTAAGCCAAAAGTAGTCCATTCAACTGTTTTGCATACTAGTGTTGGCATTAGCTTATTAGTAATTTTCTGGCTTATTGTGTGATTTTTAATCATTGGCTTTTGTTCTAATTTGCTTATTGTATGTGCTATTGTGTCTGTGATTACTTATTTCCCTAAGTGTTTTGCTAATTTGTCTAAAAAGCCAAAAAAGGAACCAAGCCATTTGTGCCTTTTGTGATAACCAGCATTTCTGTCTGTTTCATTTTGCTTATTTTTGGCTTATATGGCTTATTTAATTTGTTAAACTTTCTTCCTAGTTGTTCATTGTACTTATGTGTTTTAGTTGTGTTTGCTTATTTGCATGTTTCAGTAGCTTATTTGTCCTTTTAAAAGCTTAAAAGAAAGGTCTTAAGCCATTTTAACCATATAAGCAAACTGTCTGTTCATTTGAGCTTTTTCCAGCTTATTGATTAGGTTTTGTAAAATCTTATAGTTACATAAAATGCTTATTGTCATGAGCTTAATTAGTTTATAAAAAAAAGAGAAAAAAAAGGGAGTTACTGTAGCTAAATAAAAAAAAGTGTGTGAGTGGGACTCGAACCCCTCACCCCCCGTTCAACACACCAACACCTTAACCGTTTGCCCTTGGGACTTTTTCAGTTCTACTTTGCACCCTTTAATTAATATACACACTTTGTCTAATATAGCTTTCAGCCCATTTCGAGCTTATTCTGGCTTATTCAATAAGCCAGCCAGCTTTTTCTTATTTTCCTAAGACCAGTATCACTTAAGCTATTTTTTTGAATTTTTTGAGAATTTTCTAGTTTCGTTTACTAATTTTAATCTTTTATTTTCATTTAAACTGTTTTTAATTCACTATAAATTAAATAAAAATCAAAAAAATATTTTTCTTTTTTAGAAAATTTTCTTTTATCATGTCTTTAGGGAAAAATAGAAATATGATGCGTTTTAGGGTCGTTTGTTGCAAAACATCGTACTTTTTAAAAGAGGGATTTATCACCCCGTTTTTGTTTATTTTCATTTTACATTCGTTTTTTTTACTCCGTTTTTTTCAGGTCTAGTCTTTTTCATTTCTTCATTATTGTGTCTCACCTAGAGTAGAATGTAGAAGTAAAAAATTTCTTGTAGGGTTTAATTTTTAGATTTTGAGGTTTTTGACCCTTGTTTGGGATCAGCTCTCGTTTTTCAGTTTTTTAATTTCGTATTTTACGGTTTTCTCAATCGTTTTTGTTATTTTGATTAATTTAGCTTTCTTACTCCCAAAAATCATTAATATTCATTTCAAACTCCAATTTTTCCGACTGTATTCGATTTCAAGCAACAGCCTCTTTGGGGTATTTATAAACGGACCCGGGAATATTTATATTCTACTTCTTAGGTTTCATTGATTATTTTTAGATTATACTTATTCTATATATTTTATTATATATTATATATATAAAAGTTTAGTTTAACAATTCCAATCAATTTTTGGCCGCCGTCTTGCGGGGGGAGGCTCGTTGTGAACCGAGTTTCGTGTTTGTTTGACGTTTAGGGGCATTGAGACCCTTCCTCGCTGAATGTTTAAATTCCGTTTGTGAAATTTTTTCTTTTTATTTCTAAAATATAAACACAAATAATATTTTTATTTTCTTTTATTAGTATTTAGTATAGATTATAGTATTATTTCTATTATATAAATATATTATATATATTTATATATATATATATATATATATATATATATATAATCATTTTCCTTAATTATCATATAAAATAATCATCTATTCATTAATGCTTTCAACCGGAAGCTTTATATAAATAAGTTCACGAACCAAAGAATCAAAACTTATCTCTTTTGTGTCAACCTTGCGAGGTACGGTTACATTTTAAAAGATATAACAATACTCCTATGAGGGGCGTATTAAGGCGGGTTGTTCCTTTGGAACTACGACCTAAGGAAAAAGGTTTTTAATCGTTTCGCGCTTTCCTATTCCTTCCGCTCTTTCGTGCGTTTTTCTTTTTGACAAGAGTTTCGAGGAGCTTGTCGATATTAGGTTTAAATTGTCTTGTTCGTTTGTCTTTATTACAATAAAATGTGAATTTACTTTTGATAAACAAATAAGACAAAAAAAAAATTAGTGTTGTAAATTTTATTAGTGCTATGCGACTCATTCCCAATCTCGTAATCTTTCACATCAATCAACAACAGGCCCCACACTGTAGTTGAAACCTTTTTAATCTTGGAGAACCGATTGAAAACCCAGATCCTCCCCTAGCTACGATTGGATGTACCCCGGACTATGGCTCAATTGTCCTAAGCACCCACGAGGGGTACGAGGATGCAATTGTAATTTCCTGAAATCAATGCTAATTTGAGTTAGAAGCATGGTTTGCTTATACCTCGTTCAAAACAAGCATTCTTTGGACATGGCAAAGAAGGATTCCGCATGCCCCACATCCCGATATTTCAACAAGTTCACTTTACATGAAAGTTCCCGAACGTCCGAGTATGTCTTGGTTAAGGTCGATCTCGAAATCAGGGTCGGTATTTGACATCCGAATTTGGGAATATTATATTAATCACGTTTAATCAAAACATCACATCATAGACAAACAAACTTCACTGGGACAATACGAGGACTTTGAAACTTTAATTCGGGACTACCCAACGAACCATAATCAACAAACTTTAAACAACAAACAATTAACTTTCACAGTTTTCTTCTATCGATTTTGTAAATCCGCGAAAGAACTTAATTTCTCGGTTATTTTAAATCTTTGACTTTGTAAAATCCCGTGGAAATTAATTTCTTTCAATTAATCACAATCCTAATCAACCCCCAACCTTCATAAACACTTAAGATCCTTCAATCATTTTTTCACTTCATAATTGCGTCAATCATTCATCATGACAACTCAATTGTACTTCCACAAACGAACAGTCAAAGCATATCAACATAATGAGAAGGTCAAGGGGATCGTCGACCAATGCGTTGCAACGGACGATATGCACAATGGCGATCACGGTTCTACATACGTTGATATAAGACCAAATGGTGATGCCTTACGTAAGTGCATTCTCATAAGGCCTTATTACTCCATCGATTGTGACAACACAGCGGTTCCCTGCAACAGAGGATTCTCCAGAGTTATGAACAAACAACAGTCAAGACTGTTACGAAATATGGATCTCATGAGAACAGAGCTCATTTTTGAACTCAAAAAAAAGAAGGATTCTTTTGATAATTGACTGGAATTGGAGATGAAATATACTCAATGTTGATGACATGTCAGGACAGTCAGAAATGTGGGAGCCATCCGAAAGGCTACAACAAGGTGATCAACTTCAATATTCAAGATGTCAAGACAAACTTTGTTTTGGGTGTGTAGGATCAATTCCCTCTCACGATGGAGAAACAATTTGAGTCTTTACTACACATGATTCTACAAAAGGCATGAATGATATGATCAGAAACAATTTGTTTCGACAGTTGCAACGATGCAAGTAATGTTCAATTTCTTCACAACTTCAACCCGATATGGGTCAAGATTTGTCACATTGTGAAGCAACAACACAAGTGGATGAAAGTTTCATACCCATAAGCTCTTTGACATTCTCGAAACCATACCAAAAGGAAGGTTAATGAACTCCGTGCTGAAAGAATGGCCAAGAATGCTAACCATAGCACTTCTTGCTACTGCACAAAACGTGTGGTGTGGTGCCATTATTATCAAACATCAAAACCTCTACAAATCATATGCACCAACCTCAAAAGCTCACTTCCAACCAGATCTCATGCAATCTACAAGATACAAAGCAAAGAGATAGCCAACCAATCACCACCACCCATCTGAGTCAGCTTCTAGAAGACAGTGATCTGAACAGATCAAGAAGGATAGATAAGACATGCAGAAAAATTTGGTCTCATTGCAAAGTACTTCAGAAACTCTACAAAACTACCATCAACAACTCAGGAAACTTCCTCCAACACAGAAACAGAATGTGGATACTACTCCAAGGTATAAGAAAGACAAATCCGACTGGACAGTTTAGGAATCTGAGGGTGTGTGTGTGTGGGTGTGTTGGGGCTAGGGGAAAACTGTAGGTGGTCCAGTAAGTGCAACAGTCTGGTACTACAGTGTTTTAATGTCAAGGAATTTGGTCATTATGCTAAGGAATGCAGAAAGCCAAAACGGGTTAAAGACTCCACGTATCACAAGGAAAAGATGTTGCTGTGTAAACAAGCTGAGAAAGGTGTTCAACTACAAGCAGAGCAATCTGACTGGCTAGCAGACACGGATGAAGAGATTGATGAACAAGAGTTGGAAGCACATTACAGCTACATGGCAAAGATTCAGGAGGTTCCTAATGCAGACTCAGGCACAGACGCTGAGCCATTAGAACAGGTACAATACGATACTGACGATAATGTGTTTGCCAATGACATACAACGTTTTGACCAATCTGATCATATAGATAGAGATAACATGTGCAGTGAAACGGTATGATCAAGATGATAGTAATGTCACTCCTGACTCACCGGATATGTGTGATAATGATATTCAGGATGACCAAAATGATGTAGAATGTGATGATGAGCGTGTTGCACTTGCTAATTTAATTGCTAATTTAAAACTTGATGTCGATGAAAATAAAAAGATCAAAGCATTAAGAAAAACTAATGCAACATTGATAAGACGTTAACTGAGTTGCAAATCTATTCTTGCGGAAAGGAAACTAGTAGATCTCACTCTAGGAGAATCAAGTGTGTGTGAGAGTGTGATAGAGATGTGGTGGTGAGTGGCCTCGTTGCACTTCAAAATAAACAGACATGAGTTGAGAGTACAAGGCCTTTAATGAATCGTTACAGTTGACTATGACAAACTTGAACGTAAGTTAAATGAAACTCTAGGACATTAGACTCAACAAGAAATTGACATAAAATAGAAGGTTTAAAAGTGAAAGCCTACGAAATTTCTATTGTCAAAGAGAAACATGATGAGTAGACAAACAGAGTTCTTTTAACCAAGACATTACGAAGGTCTTGTCAGGAGAAACAAAACGGTAATAAGGTTTTGAAGCTTAAGGAAGAAAAAGTCATTTAGACAAAATGATTTCAATGGAAAAACAGATTAAAGTTTTTGAATGAAATTGTTTACAAAGAGTACTCAAGTGTGGTGTCCCTTCATTGTTAGCACCCAAATGCCCTACATTTAATGGAAGACCTACTTTTGCCAATCCAAGTTACTCTCAACAAGCTCAAAATGAGATACCTTGTTTGTATGCGATCTACATGACTAATCTGATCTGCAAACCGGACTCGTCCGATATGGAAGAGACTCAGACTCTTGAAAGAAAGAGAGTCGTTCAAAATTGAATAAAGATTAGTGAAACCTTTTGACTACACAAAGTTAAAAATAGGCATTATGAAAATTTTAAACCAACCCTGCCATTATGGATATTCAGTTCGCACAGGCAAATGAAATAGAAGAAAATGTGGAGAAAATCATTTGTGAAAATAAAGCCAAATATTTTTCAAAAACATAGGGTATTTTTTTTTCTTACAGTGTTTAAATCTAATAAGCAAAAGTAGACAAGCATATAATGTCATGACAAATAAACATTAATATCTGAAAGAAAATTGTCAATCAAGCCATGGGTTATAAAAATTCAAACGAACTTATTCATCTTCGTTAATCCAAAACTGGCAAGATATGGAATTCCTTGTTAGACATGTTTGATGCCCCTTGCCCTTTAAGAATCAGAATGATGAGTTTCGCATTGTACATGACTTAAGCAAGAAATGCATGCAGATTTGTAAAGTACATGGAATTCTTGAAAGATAAACCTTGAATGAATTGAATCTGATAAGGCAGAACTTTTCACAACTTGTATAATGCTTTGCAAAATGTGTGTCTAATGATTGTTATGTGTTCTTACTGGCATCTTCATCTGAATTTAGATGAGATCATCTGATTACAAATGCTTATATCTTCATAAAGTCAGGGAATGTGACTGTCTTGCACAAAAGCTTTCTGAACAAACTGAATTTGTAAGTAAAGAGATTTACACTGAGCTTTTACAGAGTTTTGCTAAATTAGAAAAACACTCAATTTCTCTTGAAATCGCTTTACAAGAATGTCAAGAACAACTGAAAAATGACACAGTTTACAAAGAAAAGGCGTCAAATGTATTTCAAAAGGAACGTGAACAATATTTTGAAATACAAGATTTGAAAGCTCAACTGCAAGACAAGAACATTGCAATAAGTGAGTTAAAGAAACTCATTGAAAAATACAAAGGATAAATCTAAGGGATACTAAGTTTGATAACCATTGTTGTTCGGCATACCAAATGCTCAAAGGATTCAAAACCATCAGTTTTTAGGAAACCGCTCTGTTTTCGAACTCTCTTGAGAGAACAAATTTTGCAAAGAAAAAGTCGGTTTCAAAAACTAATGAGTCAGAGGGTTTATCAAAACCAGTCACTCCACAGAATTTGCCTCAATCAGCAATGCAAGCAAGCTGTAAGAAACACAAATGTGATTAAACCAGGCATGTATCGAATTGCAAGTAGTACCACACAAACTAGAGCACCACAGTTGAATCAGACTTCTAGGAATACTAATCCTCGCGTATCTACATCTACAGGAGTAGCTCACAAAACTAATGTTAGCAGACCACAGCCTAGGAGCAATCAAATGAAAGATAAGGTCGTGCCAAACACTAGTCATGTGAAGTTTAAGAAGACTGAAGTAGAAGAACACCCTAGGATTTCTAGTATTTCTAATCAAACAAAGTCTGTAACTGCGTGTAATGACAGTTTAAATTCCAGAACTTCGAATGTTAATGCTGTTTGTGCTACTTGTGGAAAATGTGTGTTTAATTCGAATCATGATGCTTGTGTTTCTAAGTTTTTGAAAGACGTGAATGCTAGAACTAAGAAGCCTAATGTAGTGCCTATTAGTACTAGAAAACCCAAAAGTCAAGCGAACAAATCTGTTGCAACACCCCATAAGAAAACAGTTGCATCAGAATCCACTATCACAAATTCAAAGAGTTACTATAGGATGTTGTATAAGAAGACTAATAAGGCGTGGAAATGGTGGATAGCACAACAATGCCCATCAGCATATACATGGGTTCCTAAGACAAAAAGGAAATGGGTACCTAAAGTTAGGAACGAAAGTGTGACTAAGAAAGTTAGTTTTTCCATAGATAATGTATCTAGGATAACTAATGTCTTAAAACTCACAAACACTTTAGGATCCAATTTGTCATGTATTCCATCGTCCTCTAATTCTCTTGCAGATTGTACAACTCATCCTATTCATTGTTGACTCTGGATGCACAAAGCACATGACGGGCAATCTATCTCTGCTGTGCAATTTTGTTGAAAAATACTTGGGTACCGTTCGTTTTGGCAATGATCAATTTGCTCCAATTCTTGGTTATGGAGATTTGGTTCAAGGAAATATCACGATCAAAAGGGTTTACTACGTCGAAGGTCTCAATCACAATCTTTTCTCGGTTGGTCAATTCTGTGATGCGGATTTGGAGGTTGCATTTCGGAAATCTACGTGTTTTGTTAGAGATCTTCAGGGAAACGACTTACTAACCGGTAATCGTGGAACTGATCTCTATACAATTTCTCTTCAAGAAACAACTTCATCAACTCCAATCTGTCTCATGGCTAAAGCATCACCAACTCAAGCATGGTTATGGCATCGAAGACTTTCTCATCTCAACTTCGACTACATCAACTTGCTTTCAAAGAAAGATGTTGTAATTGGTTTACCAAAACTGAAGTATGTCAAGGATCAACTATGTTCCTCTTGTGAAGTGAGTAAATCAAAACGGAGTTCATTCAAGTCAAAGACTGTTCCAAGTTCAAAAGGACGGTTAAATTTGCTTCATATGGACTTATGTGGTCCAATGCGGGTTGCTAGCATAAATGGGAAGAAATATATTCTGGTAATTGTCGATGACTACTCCAGATATACTTGGACACTCTTTCTACGTTCCAAGGATGAAACACCAGAAGTTTTAAAAGACTTTATCACAATAATCCAAAGAAATCTTCAAGCCCTTGTAATTTCTGTTCGCACTGACAGAGGCACATTGTTCTTAGACAAGACACTCCATGCATTCTTCAAAGAAGAAGGAATTGAGCATCAAACTTCTACTCCTTGAACACCTGAACAGAACGGCGTTGTCGAAAGATGAAACCGCACTCTTGTTGAGGTTGCTCGTACGATGCTTTCAGCTTCTAAACTTCCTTTATTCTTTTGGGCTGAAGCAATTGCAACCGCATGCTATACTCAAAACAGATCTATCATCATCCTAACTCATGAGAAAATGACATATCATATCTTTAATGACAGAAAACCCTCAATTAAACATCTTCACATCTTTGGTTGCACTTTTTACCTAACCAGAGATGGTGAGAACTTGGATAAGATGAAAGAAAAAGGGGATCCGTACATTTTGGTGGGATACTCCACTCAGTCAAAGGGATATTGTATCTACAACAAGAGAACAAGGTTGATTGTTGAATCCATCCATCTCAGATTTGATAAGATCAAAGAGATGTCAATGACATCTGTTCATAACAGTTCAGGCCTCGCTCCTCCACGACAAATGACTTCTGATCATAACAGTTCAAAACTCGGAATACACGACCACAGCAATGAATAGTCAAGTTTAAAGCTGGTTCCAAAAGTTATTCCTGCAGCAGACAAGATAGATACATCACGACAAGAGTTGGAATTACCATTCCACCATCACATAATAATGCTGAGGTCAAACTTAAGGCAGAAGGAAACCGGGGGGGTCAATACATATGCTGTCAAAGATTCACAAAGTTGATTGTGGACATTGAAGTCGACATAATGGACCCCCAGTGATGCAATGCACAACCCTTCCCAGCCATTCGGGTTTCTCTCAAAAGAAACTTGTCTCATTTGTCACGGAGATAGACATGACTTCTATTGACTTTCTCACTCCTAGTTAGTTGATATTGAATAGGTGGCAGTCTGCTCCAGCCTCCGATTACTAAAACCAAAACGCACTAATCGAGTCTAGAGCCAAGAGATCCATACATAAATCTCATTAGGACACATTCCATTTCTAACACTTGGAACACCACAAAGTTTCACAAGCTTGTTAACAAGGTCTACGCATTATCCTTGTGGAATTCTGCCAGAACATAGAGTGATACTTCTTTAGTTTCAATGACGAAGGTAATAACATCAAACAAGCTCTTGGTAGGTGACTTGCGAGATTCTATATGAATCAAACTTGTGTTAACTGGAAAGAAACGATGGTGCGATTCAATGTGACTCAAACTTGTTCCAGGAAATGAATTAATGGCTTAATCAGAAAGATAGTTACTATCTGATTCACTCTTATCGTGTTGTCTGCTTTGAGACATTCCAGTAATGAGAACAAGCAAGCATGGTAAATCTAATACATCTATGTTAGAAGATTCTACGCTTTGAGCTGGAAACCCTATCAAGGAGATTTTTTGAATCTACCTGATCACAGGTACAGTATTTATACTGTAAAAAGGTCCTATGGAACCGGAGGTTAATCCAACTAAATCCGGACGAATGACAAAGCCATATTCGTCCATACGCTTTATTGCTAACTGTTTTATTTCAGGATACATAAAGATGGAAATGGTGATGCCTCATTCCAGCTGAAGTCGGATTCATTACCACATGCTCATGCTCAATCTATAAAGACATTCTATAAGCATCAAGATTCAAGAATCATGAAAGCTCAAGAATTAAAGACAAAGACTTCCGCACAAACTCTGATATACAAGATCTTCCTTCAAAGATGTCAAGTCTATCAAGGGAGATTGTTAGCAAGCTTTCAAGATGATGCAAAGTATGAGCATGTTGGTCAAGACACAAGATCGCAAGGTGGCAAAGACGATCAAGACGGAAGGATAAAGATTTAAAGATCTCGGACGAAAAAGACAAAGTCAAAAGACAATGACAAAGGCTAAAGATCAAAGATCACAAAGCATGAAGGAACAAGCCTACAACGTAGACAGAGACAAAGATCACAAGAGCTTAACGACAAAAGCAATCTCATTGATCTCATGAAGGAGTGTCACAATGAACTCACTTCGGGGGAGATTGTTAGCCTCAAAATATTGAGTCGAACAATGGAAGTTCGTTCATAATTATATTAGGTCTCGGTCACTAAATTAATATACGTTGTAATAGGCTAGACGGGTAAACGGGCTCTTATTTGTAATCTAATCGGTCACGTGTATCGGGCGAAAGCCCAAGTAAACCCAAGCCCGGCCCGTAGAAACACCAAGGCATGAAGTATTTAAACCATTTCCACTATGTAAATGGTGGTTGATTCTCATTTGTAAGATTTCACTTGTATGAATTAACCAACTCTTGTTTTTCTCTCTCTAAAATTCTCTCCAATCTCTCTCTACAATTCTTATCTTTTTTCCTCATCTATTTTTTCTTGGTCTCCATGGTGAAGTGAAGGTGATATTGGGTTACCGACGTTAGGGCCATGATGTCCTCCGGTGGGACCATGGTGGCAAGCTTCAAGAATATCCATAGCTTCCTTCCCATCCATACACCGCCGAATAATTTGATTAGCACATATTCTAAATAAGTAGGGGTTATCTAAAAAATAATGTCTAATATCTTAGAAAATTTTCTTCTTTTGCTGGGATGACAACCCTCTAACAAACACATTACCCACTAGGTAGTTTGCAATATCGGTAAACCATAGGGGTTCATTATCATTCTTAGAATCACATATTCAGGAACTCGTGTGGAAAATTATCATTCATTTCTATTTCAACGAGATCCTCTTTATGAGGATTTTCAAGTCTAGTCAAGTGATCAGCCGCTAGATTCCCTGCTCTTTTTTTATCGCGAATCTCGATATTAAATTCTTAGAGCAAGAGAATCCATCAGAGCAATCTTGGCTTAGCGTATTGCTTAGAAAATAAATACTTTAAATACGAGTGATCCGTATACACTATTGTCTTAGACAAGACAAGGTAAGACCAGAATTTCTTAAACACATACACCACAGCTAAAAGCTCTTTTTCCGTAGTGGTGTAATGTGTCTGAGCATCCGATAAAGTCTTACTCGTATAATGTATAGGCTAAAAATATTTGTTTCTTTGTTGGCCCAAGATTGCTCCGACTACAAAGTCACTTGCATCGCACATAATCTCAAACTGTAAGTCCCAGTCAGGGGCCACGAGAATTGAAGCCTTAGTAAATTTCTTTTTAAGATACTCAAATGATTCCATACATTATTTCAAAAACCTACACGGATTTCTTTCTCTAACAGATGGGTTATAGGTCGGGCTATTTTGGAGAAGTCTTGAATATATATCGATAAAAGCCAACATGACCTAAGAATCTCCTAATTCCTTTAATCGTAGTTGGAGGAGGTAATTTAGCAATAACATCAACTTTAGCTTTATCCACCTGAATCCCATATTTAGAAATCTTATGGTTGAGGAGGATATCCCATTTGACCATGAAGTGACTCTAAATTTAAGACAATATTGGTGTCTTCGCACCTTTTAAGCATTATGTCTAAATGGGAGAGGCAAAAAGAGAACGAATCCCCAAAGATCAAAAATCGTCCATGAAAACTTCCATGGTTTTTTAATCATGTCATGAAAGATTGCCACCATACACCTTTAAAAAGTTCTTGGGGCATTGCAAAGACCGAAAGGCATCCTACGATAAGCAAATGTCCCACAAGGGCAGGTGAAGGTGGTTTTTTCTTGGTCTTGGGGATTGATAGGAATTTGGAAATACCCAGAATAACCATCAAGAAAACATTATAATTCATTCCCACTAAATGTTCTAGCATTTGATCCATGAAAGGAAGAAGAAAGTGGTCTTTACGAGTGGCGTCATTTAATTTTTGATAGTCGATACAAACACGCCATCTCGTGACCAATCTAGTTGGAATTAACTTATTATTATCATTAGTAACCACCGTCATACCACCTTTCTTTGGTACGACGTGCACATGACTAACCCAAGGACTATCTGA
This sequence comes from Tanacetum coccineum, assembly GCA_026074375.1. Classification (NCBI taxonomy): domain Eukaryota; kingdom Viridiplantae; phylum Streptophyta; class Magnoliopsida; order Asterales; family Asteraceae; genus Tanacetum; species Tanacetum coccineum. The sequence goes on from BQNB010065488.1 coordinate 15,816, forward strand.
GATATGGTAAATCAATCTAGCATCTAGAAGTTTGATAACTTCTGCTTTTATGACTTCATGAATTTTAGGATTGACCCTTTTCTGGTGTTGGACAACAGGTTTAAAGTCATCCTTCATCAATATCTTATGGGTGCAAAAACTAGGATCAATGCCCCTGATGTCAGATATTTTCCAAGCAATTGCTCTTTTGTGTGAATTTGGAACCTTAATAAGCTGGTCCTTTTCCTCCCTCTTTAAGTCTTTAGTGATAATCACAGGTAACTTGGAAGTTCCCTCTAAAAATGCGTACTCGAGGTGGGGAGGTAAGTCCTTAAGTTCTAATTCAGGATGATCTTAAGAGGGTGATCCTTTGAGATTTCATTATTTAATAATTTCTCAAGAAGAAGGATATCTCTCTCAGGATAAAATATTCCATCATCAATATCCGGTGATATCGAATCATCTAGAGCAAGGAGAGCATCGATCTCTTCCAAAATAAAATCACTATCCCCAAAGAGGGTAAGAGATAGGGAGAGAGACGCGAAAACAGGGTCAAAAGAAGGAGTATGACTGCCACTCAAAAGATGAATCGATTTTTGAACATTTAGCACTTCGTGAAAATAATCCTCGCATGTAGTGTCAATGATATTAATCTAATTGATCGACTCATCTCCATGCTTATGAGGATATTTCAAAGTGCTCTCAACATTAAAGGTTATTTGTTCATCACCGACCCTAAGGGCCAACTCTTCTTCATGTACATCGACTAGAGAACGAGCCGTCCTCAAGAATGGTATCCCTAAGATAAAGAGAACATCCTGGACGCGGACCAAGCCCATATTCGTCCACACGCTTTGTTGCTAACTGTTATATTTCAGGATACATATAGCTGGAAATGGTGTTGCCTCATTCCGAGCTGGAGTCGGATTCATTACCACATGCTCATGCTCAAACTACAAAAGAACCTACTTATAAGCATCAGATTCAAGATTTAATGAAAGTCAAGAATTCAAGACAAAGACTTCAGCACAAACATCTGATATACAAGAGTTCCTTCAAAGATATCAAGTTATCAAGGGAGATTGTTAGCAGCTTTCAGTGATGAAAGTATGAGCATGTTGTCCAAGGACCAAGATGCAAAGGTTAGATAGACGATCAATGCTTGAAGGATAAAGTTTAAAGATTCTGGACGAAAAAGACAATCTAAAAGACAATGACAAAGGCTCAAAGATCAAAAGATCACAAAGCATGAAGGAAAAAGCTACAACGTAGTAGAATAGACCCAAAGTTCACAATGAGCTCGCCGACAAAAAGCTATTATTGATTCTCACGAAGGAATGAGTGTCACAATGAATCATTAGGGGGAGATTGTTTAGCCTCAAATAATGAGTTTCGACACGGAAGTTCGTTTCCATTAGAATTATTAAGTCTTGTCTTTCTAATATGTAACGTTGTAATAGGCTAGAACGGGTAAAACGGTGCTTATTTATGTAATCAAAACCGGTAGTGTATAAGGGCGAAAGCCAAGTAACCCGAGCCCAGCCCGCTTTTAGATTTAATAACGGCAGAAAGCCTTTTAGTTGGTACATATACACTCACAAGGAATGGTGATGGGGTTGGTTAATTTGTAACTCTTTTCTTTTGCAAGTAATCCTCCCATTTCTAGTTTCTCTCTCTACCTCTCTCTAAAATTCTTCTCATCTCCTAGCTTAATTTCTTGTTCATAATTATGAAGTGAAGTGATTTATTGTTACCTACAAAATCCCATCCACTAAAGAGTGATAACCAATTAGCCCCCCCTACCATCACCTAATAATGAAGAAGATCCACAAGAACCATCTCCTCTTAAAAATACAACAAATCCAACTGTTCAAACACGTCTATTATAGCTTGATCCAGAATCAACGGATATACATGCAATTCCAACAGTGTACTACACAAAGAAGCTATTGATAAGGGCAACATAATCAGTTTAGAAAGCTCTACCAAATGTTGTTGCATATGTTGTTAGGAATTACATTCAACAACACACATCCATCAACACTAACCATCCTCAACAAATCCCGACAAACCTCTACAAGGTATTTCATTAAAAGATATGATCACCGAAATCTTAACCACAACTCCAGACAAAACATTTGGGGCTGTTTGCAGAGCTACTTAAGAGTGACTATCAGATTTAACAACTGCAACAAACCTGTAGGGGTGACGCACTTCTCAAGAGGCCCCATGATGATCACAAGGATGATGATCAGCATGAGTGGGAGAAAGCGAAGCGTCCACACACAACAGGAAATTTTTATTCAATGCCAACTAAAAACACGAACACTGAAGAAGTCAATGTGCAATAGTATGGGATACATAGATTGTGAAAGACAATATGGAGATAGGGTTGAAATTGATCAATGACGTGGCTATTCAGGTTCTAGAAAACAAGCTGAAGCACCTTAAGAGTTTATAGGAACTGGAGATAGCTCGAGTGTATCTAAACCGGGGAAATGGTTATTTGTCGGACCCTGAAGCAATCCTAACATCGATCAAAGTGATTATAGAAACTTTGACTTAGCTTATATGAAAAGAGCCGATAAAAGTTTGATTCCATCAATCTTTAAGATTTACTAATTGATTCGAATATTATAGTCAATATATATAACTAAATATCTCAAATTAGTAATAGTGTAGTGCGTATCCCGTTTGATATAAAAATTGCTTGAGGACAAACAATATTTTTATCTCCCGGATGTCATATCCTGACGAAGTGTAAATTTGAAAACCTTGCTTCGGTTCGTGATCGTGTGTTTGAATAATAAATATTTTGGATTTGGTTTCTAAATCTGATAACACAAAGAGGAAAGCAAATAAAGGCACGCTAAACTAAAAAATAAAGCAATTTAAAAACCTAACGACATTTAAAAGTAAATAAACACTAATTAGAACTAAATAAGCTAACTTAATTAACTAAAAATGACAAATTTAAATTCTAAAAACTTAAATTGCAAATTTCTAAGCTAAAATGATAAAATTAATTTTTAGAAAAAGAAAATATATTTTTTATGTATTTTTATTATTTTTAAAAGTAATTTTAAATCTTTTTAAACTAAAAACTCAATTAAAAATATTAAACTAAAACTGAAAATTATAAAAAAAAATCAAAAAAGTTCTTAAACTAATAATAAAGGTTTAAGAAGAAAAATGGAATTCACAGCTTATTACAATATGAAAATTCAAAAAGCTAAATAAGCTCAAAACTAAAACTGGTATAAAGAATTAATGGAGCAAGGGTCTTACGAAAAAGACCCCAGGGCACGTTGGTAAAGGTGTTGGTGTGTTGTGTGGGAGGTCACAGGTTCGAGTCCTGTGACTTCCTTTTTAGTAAAAATATTTTTTTTCTTTTTGAAAAAGCTAAACTATAAACGAAAATAAGCAACTTTAATAAAAGGCCTTTTTGATAAAACTTAAAAATGAGCTAGGAAAAAGCAGTTAAAAGGCAACAGTTTTGGTCTTAAAGCTTTTGAAGTAATAAGCTAAAGTGATTGGACTTATTAAGGCCTCATTAAGCAATTAGAAACACAAATAAGCTGAAACAGATCAACACCTAAACCTGAAAAGCACTTATGCTAAGAAATAAGCAACCAAAATAAGCTTAAAAAACACTTAAAAAGACTCAAGACAGCAGACACTACAACACTTTTAAAGGACTTTTACTAAAATTTAAGCTAAGAATTTGATCTAATAAGCACTTGTAAATAGCTAAGAACTAAAAACAGATTAAGTATGAGACTCAAATAACATTTAAAAACCAAAATTAAGCTAATTAGTTCAAGGAATAAGCTAGAAAATATATGTTGAAATGGCAGACTTACACTAATATTTTTGGCTTTTTGATGATTAAATGACTAAGTTCAGCTTAATTCTAAGACCCAATAAGCAAAATTAAAAGGAAACAAACTTAAAACAGATAAGGGATAAAGCCGTAGAATACCAACAAACTTTTCAAAATTTATCGATTTGGTACGTGTACTTCAAAAATTATCGATTTGGTACATGTAATTTTATAAAGTGTTCTCATTTGCACATTTTGATGACGTGTCATACGTGATAGGCTGACACGTGGCACATCAATAACGTGACACATCATCAAAATGTGCAAATGAGAACACTTTATGAAAGTACACGTACCAAATCGATAATTTTTGAAGTACATGTACCGAATCGATAAATTTTGAAAAGTTCGTTGGTATTCTACGGCTTTATCCCAACAGATAAAGATCTTGACTCATTCAGTAAATCTAATCAGGAATTAAGCTTAATAGAACACTAAATAAGCTAAAAATACTACATAAAACAGATTGAAAACATGACCTATTTATTTGATTTTTTAGCTAAATGACTACTTGCATCCTAAGTTTAAAGACTCCAAAAATACTTTTGACACAATATAAGCTAAAAACAAATTGAGCTTAGACTATAATAAGATTATTCCAACAAAAACCACCCTAAATTAAGCTATGCTTTGTCCTCAAACTATCTGCACACTTTGGATTTTTAAAAACAAATCATTTTACTTGACTGTTTATGATCCAATTTATTCAAATGGTTTTACTAAGCAAAAACAGATTAATATTGATGCATTTAAAACTCATTTGAATACTTAAACACTGCACTTTATGCACATTTTTATGAATCTAAGCAATAAGCAGTTTAGGCATCTTAAAACTAGCAGATTTGAGCACATGATAAAGCAACTTCAAAATTTAAACAAAACTTAAATCTAGCTTATGAAAACTAGTTTTTAGATCTTATTTGAGCTTATCAAATCTTGTTTGAGAACCCAAAAAACAGATTATACCTAATTTGACCCATTTTAGGACCTTATCCCAAACACTCCTTTAAATCTTGAAAAGCTAATTTTAAGCTAATACAGACTTCAGAAAGCTACTAATCATGAAAACAGATTAAGGACTAAAGCTAATGAAGACAAATAAGCTAAAAACTTAGGGGAAAAAGCTCTGAATATTAAGCTAAACTAATAAGCCAGTTTGACTATTTTAAAGGACAGTTTCTATGAAAACCTAAACTAACCTATTATAAGCTATGAACTAATCTTATTAAGCTATAAAAGGACAGATTAAGCACCAATAAGCAACAATAAGCACAAAATAAGCAAAGTAATAAGCTAAATGAGAATATAAGCTAAAAATGAATAAAAGAGATCATGTACCTTGATCCCAGCTAAACAGGGATCTAAACAGCTTTTACAAGCTTAGATCTACAAGCTAGCTTAAAAAATAAGCTCTGAATAAGCCCTATAAGCCCTTCCATTTCTGGCTTATCTTCCAAGTGGCTTATTCAACTGTTTGAGGTAATTTGAGTGAATGACTTATTCAGTTTAGCTTTTAGAAAGCTAAACTGAATGAAAACTAGCTTATTAGTAATAGAGAGAGCTTAATGAACTTATTAGCTTATATCTAAACAACTTTAAACCATGATTGCTTAAGAGTAAAACAGAATTTAAGGCAAAACTTAGAATTTTATTAATATCAAAAGAGATTACAAAGCTTAAAAAGGAAATTACATTAAAGAAAAACAATAGAAAAATGCCATAAGCTAAAAATCAAACTAATAAGCTACACTAACACTAATAAAAGCTAGATATCTTCTCTGTGTTGAGGAGGCCTCTATTTATAGTAGTGGGAGGATGATTCTAGAGCCTTGAGGAGCGTCCCCATCTTTAATCCAAGCCATTGATTCCAAACCCCCTCACGATCTATCATTTTGAGCCTTTGGTTGTACACGTCTAATCCACCAATAAGAAAGCTTAGGATTGCCAGCGTGGCTACAATGGTGTTAAACGTGTTAGCTTAGCCTTCTAGAAGCTTATAAATGTGTGGAGTGGAGAGGTTTAACCCTGCGTTAATGGTTGTGGGTGAATAGGAGGGAGGAGATAGTGAATAGTAACATTTGACTCGTATTTATAAGTTTGACTTGGACAGGACATTTGGGAATTGGGCTTGGTTATGGGCTTTTAGGATCATGGATTGAATTTTTGGTATTTTAAATGGATTAAGGGTTTAAGGCTTTTAGGTTTTAATAGAAACAATATTAATGGGCTGACCCGGCCCATTTAATGGGTACGGGTTGGCCCATTTAAAGATGTATATGCCTTCGGCTTTGATTTCCCACGCTCTTTCCATTCCCGTGCTCGGTTTTATCCATTTTGCTTTATTTTTGTCCTTTTGTTGAATATTCATTACCCGCAAGACACGATTGACAAAACATACATATACAATGCATTTTTCATGTATTATTGGTCTTTTAAACTTATTTTAATAAAGAAAAATGATATGTGATTAAACACATATCAATAATCCATGATAAACCTATGCTGGAAATCAGAAACAAAGAAACAAACTACAAGGCAGAGTACTTTATGAAAGTAATTAAATAAAGCTGGAATCTAAACACACAATTAAATACAAACAGAAATAAATTACACTAATTAGATTAATCTAAGCTAATGGTTAGAAATACTAATAAAATTAAAGGTTAAACTTTTTCACACCCCGGCAGCGGCGCCAAAAACTTGATGTGCTGTCGTGTAGGGTCAAATTATTTATTACCAAGTTTTAAATTTATATTTAGCTGACTTATCCTAAAACAACACTTTAACGGGCAGTGTACCCGATCGGGTGGAGTTTCGTGATAAGTAAGGTGTCGAACACTAAGAGCTAGGTCGTTAACCTTATAATCTATCAGTATTTTAATTACTTTAAATAAGTTAATTTTAATTACTTGTTAAACCTATGCTAAACCTAGTTCTAATGATATAAGGGGGTTTTCAGCCTGAGAGACCAGCACAGGTTTTATGGTGACAATAATCAATTCTAAACATAATAAACATGCAAGAAAACAATCAGAAGATAAAAGAGTGGTGCAAGCCAAATAATAGAAAACTGTATTAGCCATATTAAATCCAGTCAAATGTTGGTTTGTTTAATTAGTGCAATGATTTTTTTATCTCAAAGCGACATATTATTCTTAAGCCTTAGGCGGGACATCATCCTAAGACATAGACACGTTGAATCCTATCACAATTAACGTATCCGCATAAAACATCCTTTTAGTTTAGTTATAATCTATGTAGGGATTAAAGCAATGGTGATCTTGATAAACCCTAGCCCATCGAGACTTTATCCACTTACGCCCTGTTTTGACTTATCCCCATTGGCCCTCAGTATTTTAATATACTGGTAGTCCTATTCAAATTCTTTCTCAATTAACCAAGACATACTTGTTAAACCATTAGGGTTACCTGGGGTCCAACTATAGCTCTTAATTTAAAGACAAAAGACAGGAACGTTACTTGTTGATCCTATTGGTCCAGTAAATATAAACACAATATGGAGGAGCGATAATCCCAGTATCTAGCTACTTGTTAGGTAGCTAGACCAGTTGAATGATAGGTTCGCATATCCAAACACGTAGACAGTATCTATGTGATAATCATAATTAAACTTTCAACGATAAATTAACGTAAATCTGATATTTTCTTAAAAAAACCAAACATTTAAATCTTTTATTAAAGATGGCTAATACCCATTCAGGTTATGAAGCCAGCAAACCATTGTAATTATACAAGCCTGTGATCACTTAACCAAGGGTATAACTAACGTTTACCGAATGATACCAAAAATTAAATGGATACAAGGAGTATAGATTTACACTAGGTGTCTATCTATGGAAATCTGTGATCCCGCATGCTTGGACCTTTGTTGCTCTTATTTTTCTTAGAAAATTATTCTTTTATTGTGTTCATGGTAAAGAAGACTATGATTTTGCACCACTTGGAAAATTATTTTTATGTCTTCATATTTATTAGTCTCTGAAAAAAATAGGCTGGATACGTCGTATTGGGCTAGGCCAATACGGCGTATTGGGGGTGTATCCCTTGCGAGGTTTAATACGCGCAATGTTGTTGAGAACACGAAAAGTATCAGCACTTCAATTATTCAGTTCAAGTCATAACTCGTAGTTTAATCCAATGTAATGTTAAGTAAGCTAACCGGGCCAAAGACACATGGAAAACCCATAAGCAAAGCCTATGGCCGGTTAGCATTGATGTATAAATACCCTCTCCACACATGGAGAGGGTCTTGGTTGGTTGGTTCGTTCACACATAATCTAATCTTTCATCCTTTCTTACTTTCTCTCACTAGAACATTCCTCCCATCCACTTACTCTCTCTAGAATTTCTTTATATTTATTTGGTGTTATATTCTACAATTGGTATCAAGAGCCATAAAGTGATTTGTTAAGTTTTGTCTTTATTTTCTTTTCTTTGTTTTGTTTTTCTCTTCAAACCGTACCATTTTTTATTTTGTTTTCTTGTTTTCGAAGCTTTTTGTTATACTAAAAGATCATTTACATAGGTAAATTTGATCTAGTATCCTTGGATATAGGTGTACATACTTTGAATCAAAGAAAACATCACGTTTTTATGCATTTTAGTATTCAAAATGTTTTAAAAAGTACAAATCTTGATTTCAAAAGTTTTGGCTTCAAAACCATAAAGTTTTCATTTTTAAGGTACCTAGAAGCTTTGTAATACTAGTTGTACAAGAAGTTTTGGGTAAAAATGATCAAAAGTGAGTCTTTTTGTGTTTTGAAAAATCTGAGTTTCGTTTGTGGTGAAGGCGAATTAGCAATTTCTTTACTGAAGGTGAGTTAGCAATTTTCTTAAACAAGGAGAGTTAACAATCTCTTTGGTCAAGGCGAATTAGCAAATTCAGTTCAAGGCGAATTAACAAAATTCTTTGCAAGGCGAATTAACATCTTTCCTTCACAAGGTGATTTAGCAATTTCTTTTATAAGGCGATTTAACAGAGTTACTTTGCAAGGCGAGTTTAACAGATCTTCCAGGCCAGGCGGATTTAGCAAAATTTTCTTTTCATGCAAGCGAGATTTAACAGAGTTCCAGCCAAGGCAAATTAAACAAAAACTACCTTACAATGGCGAATTTAAAACAATTGTCTTTTAGAAGGTTGCATTTAACAACTTCTAAAAGGAAAATTAATTCACTTGAACTCAATTCAAAACTCAAATTTAATAAAGTAAATTATACGGTTTATCTCTTTGATTTTCTAAAAATCCCGTGAAACATTCAATTGTCTTCCCGGTTTTATCAAGAGTTGTAAAATCCCGTGTAGTTTCAAGACGTACAACACTTAAAAGACAACTCACTAAACAACACAATTACTTTTAATCACCATTCGATCCATAAGTAATCTAACAACATCAAATCATAACATGGAATTCAAATTATTACACTTGCATAAAAATGAATACTCTTGCTGAGTATATGATACTCTCCGGTGCTGACAATCGTCCACCTATGTTGGACAAGGACTTGTATGATTCTTAGAAAAGTTCGAATGGAACTCTACATTGAAAAATAAAGAAAACATGAAAGAATGATACTTGAATTAGTTGAAAATGGTTACTCATGTTGCCTACTGTTGAAGAGAATGGGAGTGACTAGATAAAAAATATCTGGGAATTGTTTGCTGCTGAGAAAAATTCAGTCGGTATTGTGAATATGAAAAGCATATAATATCATTCGTCAGGGTTTTTTTTTTACCAAGATGATATCTATTCACATGTAAATCATCACAAGAGTTGCTAAAGATTTATGGGAGAGAGTTTAATTACTGATGCAAGGTACCTCTTTGACTAAGCAAGAAAGAGAGTGTAAGTTATATGATGCATTTGATAAGTTTACTCACATAAAGGGGGAAACACTTCACAAGTATTACTTGAGATTCACTCAGCTAATTAATGATATGAACATCTACAACATGAAAATCGAGAAATTTCAAGTTAATACAAAGTTCTTAAAAGTTTTCCCACCAGAAAGAAGCAAATTTTAATGACTTTGATGTCAAGCTCGTGAAGGATTTGCATACTACTAACTTTGATCAGTTCATTGCGATATCTTGAACAACACGGAACTCTATGCAAATGAAGTACAGTCTTTTACGTGCATGCAATTAAGGATCTACTTGACATTCTGTGCAAATCAGCAAATGGACACCACCTCACTTTAACACTATCAGTCTTTCTACTAACAATTCTCAGATTCAACAAACAGTTTCACCATCTCAGTATGGATCAATTCATCCCACTCAACATTACTCATCAACTTATCCATTACAACCTCAATTCAATCATTCATCAGCTCAACCATTATATCCATATCAGTTTCAAATGAATCATCAAACCTCATCCATTCTACAAATTGCTTATCAATCACCTCAAGTTTCTACACAACCAGTGACTAAGTTACCTCTGGTGGACTCAGGTTTTTCTATTCTTTTATTCTCTCCAGGGGATGATCCAATTGCTTGTCTCAATAAAGCAATGGCTTTTCTTACAGCTGTAGCTTCCTCAAGGTTCCCCTCAACCAATAATCAACTCAGAACTTCCTCGAATCCAAGAAACCAAGCCACTATTCAAGATGGCAGAGTCACAGTGCAACAAGTACAGGGAGACCATGTCAAAGTTATTCTAGTACTAGGTTTAAGAGTAATGCTACTAGCTTTGGGGTAAATAATGCAAGCGGACAGGCAAGGGTTGTTAAATGCTACAACTGACAAGGTGAAGGGCATATGGCTAGACAATACACTCAGCCTAAGAGACCAAGGAATGCAACATGGTATAAGGAGAAAGCAATGTTAGCTGAAGCTCAGAAAGCTGGACAAATTTTGGATGAAGAGCAACTCGCATTCTTGTAGATCTAAGGGGTTCTAGATTGTCATGTTGTTCAAAACAATTCAATTCCAACAATGCTGCTTTTCAGACTAAGGATCTTAATACTTATGATTTTGACTGTGATGATATCTCGAATGCACAAGTGGTTCTCATGGCTAAAACATATTCCTTTTGTTCTGACAATTATATCTGAGGTACCTCATTCTGAAACCTATCTTAATGATATGGTAAATCAAGGTATGCAGGCAATGCAGGATTTTGAATAACCACCAGCTGTGGATTTTACAAATAATGGGATATATAGTGATAGCAATATCATTCTGCACTCTTAATATTTGCAAGAAACACAAGTAAATGTTCAAGAATCTCTTTTGCCAGGCACAACAATGATTCATTGATTTTATCTGTGATAAGAACAAATGTCGGACAAATGAATAATCATGTAATAATTAGGAAAAGGTAATAAGGAACATATAATGAAATCAGTAAAGCTGACGCTAGAGAGATATAAAGAACGAGTCAAAACTTTTGAACAACGTCTTAATATTGATTTAATGTGTTCGTGAAAAATGATTGATTCTCAAAATGGATGATTATGATTAAGGGGAGAAGGCTTGCACTATAGAAACAAGTTGACTCACTTAAGCAAAATCTCTTTAGAAACAAATCAAGAAAGGAATGTTTATTGCAAACATATCACGTTTGAAAATGAATCGAAGAAAAGGGAAGATAAATATATGGAAAAATGAAAATTGATTTGGAATAAGAAGATAAAGGAACTTGCTATAATATCTTTTTAAGTGGGTCAATCGGCTCAAACGGTGCACATGTAAAAACTAAGCCACAAGCCTTCTATGATAAATATACATAAACAAGCCTAGGATTATCCAATTCCGTTTCACCTTAAGATAGCTCAGCGGATTACAATCAACCTTTGTTGATTGGTTATTGTGTATATCTGATAAAACATAGTTTGCTATGGCTTGTGATTGATTGATTGAGAAAAAACATTGATTTTGGAATTCGATGAGTCGACCAAAAAATGTCCGAAAAAGCAAAGCGTATCCTGAGGTTTATTAATAAAAACATTTCTCATAAACCTATTGATTATGAAAAGTTAAATAGACAAACTGAAGATTTTGGGAAACGTTTTGCTCCACAACAAGAATTGTCGGCTAAACAAGCTTCCTGGTTACGTATGTTTGATCCTACCAGTAAACCTTCTGATGCATTACCTGTCAAAATCGAAGCTCCTAATGAACTTCTTAAGATAAGCTTGGTGAATAAAGGCCTTAAAAAGCATAAATTCGACCTTGCCAAGTTTGACAATGTGGTGAAGATAAGGACTACACCTAATTTGCCGTTACAGAAGGATGAAAATGGAGGGTTTGAAAACATATTATCAGCTGTTGTTTAACAATGAAATTATTCCATTTCTAAAATCTTTAAAAGATATCTTCAATGTGTTTGATAGAGATATTTTAAATGAAATAATGGAAGTAAAGACAGTTTTTGACCAAATAGACGCTGTCTGTTCAAACAGGTCTTCAGTCGACAACAATGTTGTAAATTGCTAAAAGAATTACTTTAGGAAAATGATCGGACTCTTACAACAAATTCATTGTTTCAAGATGTTCTTTTAATGTGATGAATTTCTATGTCGTTGATGTGGTGAAAACTGTAGAATATTGGAGGAAATAGAAACAGATCTTGTAACTTCTTGGAGGCAGAGCTTTTGAAAATCAAAATGCGTTTAATATTTTTTTGGAAAACGTCACTCACACAAACTTGAAAAGACATTTATTTCTATTGAATGCCCAATACAATATCAATCAAGGAAATTTTTCAAAAACATGAAATCTGGTGATAATCAAAATGCTCTTGGAAATTCCATAAAATATTTTGAAAATAATGATTGAAAGCTCGCTGATAGACAAAGACAGGTTACCATTCTGTAAGTTGAAAGGGACATGATAAAAATTAATCGATGAGAAACGTCTCAGATGAGAATGTCAGTATGGCATTATTGTGAAATTAGAGTACCAAAAAATGTGGAACTGGAGAATAGTGTGATAGAAAAAATTTGATTTGAAAACGAGCGTCTTTGTAATGAAATTAATCATGTGAAACAGGTTTTTAAAGAGCAGTTTGACTCAATTAAAAAGACACGTGTTCATACTAAAGATTAGAGTGATCTTTAATGACAAACAATGAACTAAATCTGTTGAATTTAAGGATTTAAAAGCTCAAATTCAAGATAAGGTTTTTGTGATCACATCATTGAAAAATGATTTATGAAAAATAAAAGGAAAAGAAATTGTTGATATTGTTGCACAAATACCATCTGCCAGCACTATTGTTCCAGACATGTTCAAGCTAGATTTAGAACCTTTGGCACCTAGGTTATTGCAAAATAGGGATGTTCATATAAAATACATTAAGTATGCTCAGGAACAAGCTGATATTCTTCGGGGAATAGTCGAACAAGCTAAAGCAAAACAACCTTTAGATAAAGAGTTAGACTTTGCCCGTAAGCACGCCTAACGAATTCAGGATTTACTTGTATATGTTTGAGATACTGCCCTAATGTGATTAATAATAGTGCAAAAAAGATTGCTGTCACACCTAAAAACAAGGTCAAGAAAGTTAGGTTTGTTGAACCTCTCACATCCTCAAGCAACAGTAAACAGGTAGAGTCATAAAAAACATCAGATTCTAACACACCCGTGTTGTCTTCTACAGGATTGAAGTGTTCTACTAGTAAGTGCGGATCAAAGCCTACTGGCAATAAAATGAATGATAGGATCTCACAAACAACAAGTAGGAACATAAAGAATAAAGTAGAAGTCCAACCTAGGAAAGTTAATAAAAAGAATCATGTTGTTGAATCTATTTGTGATGTTGATGTTAAGCATTCACTGTCTAAATGCGGAATTTTGAACTCTATTTGTGCTAATTGTAAGTAATCTAATGTTTTGGCTGTGTTATGATAAGGTGTTCTCTTGATTTTGTTAAAAATGTGAATAGCCATGATAAATCTGCTAAGAAACATAAAAAAGAAAATATTTAGAGACCTACGGGTCATGTATTCACTAAAGTAGGATTTAAGTGGAAACCAACAGGCAGAACTTTCACTATAGTTGGTAATTGGTGCCCTTTAACTAGGATCACTTCAGCTAACGTAGTGCCTCCTAAGACAACCACTTCCCACTCAGTTGAATCATAAAAACTAGAGCTTAAAGTTTATAGCAGGAAAATGTTAAAAATATAGGTTCGAGTAAAAAAGCTAAGATTGTAGAATCTAAGAATGCTAACCACTAGGAACCTAATCATACTTGGGGATCTAGACTCCGGATGTTCGAATTATTCTCTGGTATCTAGACTCCGGATGTTCGAAGCACATGATAAGGAATCGCTCTCAGCTCATGAACTTTGTTAGTAAATTTCTAGGCACAATTAGATTCGGGAACGACCATATTGCAAGAATTATGGGGTATGGTGACTATCAGTTGGGAAATGTGTGAACATTGGGGAACGTAATTATCTCAAGGGTGTACTATGTTGAGGGGCTTGGACATAACTTGTTTTCTGTTGGAAAATTTTGTGACGCGGATCTTGAAGTTGCTTTTCGGAAAAACACTTGCCATATTTGGAATTTAGAAGGTGTTGAACTACTTTCAGGATCCAGAGACACAAATTTGTACACAATTTCTCTTGATGACATGCTAAAGACTTCTTCGATCTGTCTTCTATCCAAAGCATCACTAAGAGCTGGTTATGGCACCGTCGGTTATCGCATCTCAACTTCGATACTCTTAACAAGCAATCTAAAGACGGTCTTGCACGAGGCATTCCAAAACTTAAATTTCAGAAAGATCATCTGTGTTCTGCAAGTGCATTAGGAAAAAGCAATAAATCCTCTCATCAACCCAAGGCTGAAGACACTAATCAATAGAAACTATATCTTTTGCATATGGATCTTTATGGCCCAATGCGTGTGGAGAGTATTAACAGGAAAAAGTATATCTTGGTGATTGTTGATGATTACTCACAATTTACTTAGGTCAGATTTTTAAGATCAAATGATGAAGCTCCCGACAATATCATCAAGTGCATCAAAAATATTCAAGTTAGTTTGAATGCCACAGTCCGTAATGTTCGAACAGATAATAGAACGGAATTTGTCAATCAGACTCTTCGTGATTTCTATGAAAATGTCAGCATTTCGCATCAAACTTCTGTTGCTCGCACTCCTCAACACAACAAAACGGCGTTGTCGAAAGATGAAACCGAACTCTTGTGGAAGCTGCCCGCACTATGTTGATATTTTCAAAAGCTCCTATATTCCTATGGGCTGGAGCAATCAACACAGCTTGTTATACCCAAAACCGTTCTCTGATTCGGCTTCGATGCAACAAAAATCCATATGAGCTGATGCATGACAAGAAACCGGATTTATCGTTCTTTCATGTCTTTGGTTCACTATGTTATCCGACAAATGATAGTGAAGACGTTGGGTAAACTAAATGCAAAGGTTGATATTGGTATTTTCATTGGTACGCCTAGCAAGAAAGCTTTAAGAATCTATAAAGAAAAATAACCCGGAAAATTATTAAAACAATTCATGTGACATTCGATGAGCTGACAGCAATGGCTTCTGAACAATTCAGTTCAGGACCCGGGCTTCATTCTTTGACTCCTGCAACATCCAGTTCAGGACTCATTCCAAACACTGTTTCTCAACAACCTTGTATTCCACCAAACAGAGATGATTGGGATCACTTGTTTCAACCTATGTTTGATGAATACTTCAATTCTCCATCAATTGCTGTTTCTCCAGTTCTAGTCGCTGCTGCACCAAGAGCTGTGGTTTTAGCCGATTCTCCTGTGTCAACTTCTATTGACCAGGATGCTCCATCAACAAGTATTCCATCAACACAAGAACTAGAACATTCTTCAAACATTTCTCAAGGTTTTGAAAAATCACCAAAAACACCAATGTTTCGTGATGATCCACTTCATGAAGACTTGACTTCTCAAGGATCATCATCGAATGTGAGACAAACCCACACTCCATTTGAACACCTTGGTAAATGGACTAAGGATCATCCAATAGTAAACGTAATCGGTGATCCTTCTCGTTCTGTCTCCATAAGAAAGCAACTCGAAACTAACGCTATGTGGTGTTACTTTGATGCCTTTTTAACTTCTATAGAACTAAATAACTTCAAACAAGCAATGACTGAACCATCATGGATCGATGCAATACAAGAAGAAATTCATGAATTTGAAAGGCTACAAGTTTGGGAATTGGTGTTGTGTCCAGATAAAGTCATGTTGATCAAACTAATATGGATTTATAAGGTCAAGACAGATGAATTTGGTGAGGTTCTAAAGAATAAGGCTAGATTAGTTGCTCAAGGATTCAGGCAAGAGGAGGGAATCGATTTCGAGGAATCATTTGCACCGGTTGCAAGAATAGAGGCCATCCGTATCTTCGTAGCAAATGCAGCCAACAAGAATATGACAATTTTCCAAATGGACGTTAAAACGACTTTCTTAAATGGCGAGCTCAAAGAAGAGGTCTACGTTTCTCAACCAGAAGGATTTGTTGATTAGGACAACTCATCGCATGTGTATAAGCTCAAAAAGGCCCTGTACGGTCTCAAACAAGCACCACGTGCATGGTACGACATGCTGTCAAGTTTCCTCATTTCACAACATTTCTCCAAAGGTGCAGTTGATCCAACACTCGTCACATGGAAAGCAGGAAACGACTTATTACTAGTACAAATTTATGTTGATGATATAATATTTGCATCCACTAATACTGATTTGTGTAATGAGTTTTCTAATTTGATGACTACTAACTTCAAGATGTCAATGATGGGGCAGATGTCATTCTTTTTATGATTAAAAATTTCTCAAAGTCCTAGAGGCATCTTCCTAAACTAGTTAAAATATGCTTATGAAATTATTAAAAAATATGGTTTGCTGACTAGTAATTATGTAGACATACCTATGGTAGAAAAGAATAAACTGGATAAAGATCTATAAGGGACACCAGTTGATGCTACACTTTACCGTGGCATGATTGGTTCCCTTATGTATCTGACATCCAGTAGACCAGACCTTATTTATGCAGTCTACTTATGTGCCTTGTATCAGGCAAATCCTATCGAAAAGCACTTAAATGCGGTTAAGCGGATCTTTCGAAACCTAAAGGGAACCATTAACATGGGTCTCTGGTACTCGAAGGATACCGGTATGTCTCTAACAGCATATTCAGATGCAGATCACGCGGGGTGTCAAGACACTAGACGCAGTACATCAGGAAGCGCTCAATTCTTAGGTGATAAACTTATTAGCTGGTCTTCCAAGAAGCAAAAGAGCACTGCGATCTCGAGTACAAAGGCTAAATATATTGCCTTATCTGGGTGTTGTGCTCAAATCCTATGGATGCGTTCACAGCTAACAGACTATGGCTTTACATTCAATAAGATTCCTTTGTACTGCGACAACAAAAGTGCGATTGCTCTATGCTGCAACAACGTTCAACACTCAAGAGCCAAGCACATTGATGTACGCTACCATTTTATAAAGGAGCAGGTGGAGAGTGGAATAGTGGAACTATACTTTGTTCAGACGAAATATCAACTGGATGGCATCTTCACCAAACCCTTCCCATGAGAAAGATTCAAATTTTTGATCGAAAAGCTCGGTATGAGAAGCATGTCTCCAGAAACGCTTAAACATCTAACAGAGGAAGAAGACGAGTAATGGTGGTAACTCGTGGTATATCCTATGTATTATATGTAAATTTTTCAAAAAAGAAAATAAAAATTAGAGCATCAGAAAAATACAAAAAATAGGTTTTCATGACATATTTTCTAGCATCGATAATATATACGGCTTTATAAATGTCATTCAATAATGCACAAAGATGTAAATAAAGTTCGAATAGAAAATATGTCATATTGCTTGTTATTATTTCAGATAACAACTCGGTCATAATCTTAAAGGAAAGTGTTTCAAAATGAAAACTTAGCCTCATAACGGGAAATTTACTTTTCTCAGGAATGAGTTACTTTACATTCATTTAAAGGCTTGTGTTTACTTTGCAACACAACCCGTGCTTCCTTTATACAAATTAATGTACGTGTTAGTGCATTTATTTGTCAAAATAAGAGAAATCTTATTTCATGGTGTTGATTTTTTAGAAATAAAATAGTCATCTCAGTAATTCATCAGTAAATGATTTTAAGGCATTTGACTACTCAAACAACGATTACTGCTCTTTAAATAGAAAATGGATCATTGTTTGAGGGGGAGATAATGTCAAATTTCTTCTTCAAAAGTCATTAAGGATTAAAAGGAAAAATGTTTTAAACAGTAATGGAATAACATTTATGGTAATGTTAATTAATTTTAACTTATTTGTGCATTATCTGTTATGTGTTTATATACCTTAGGGAATGTGATAGCAAAAATTTAAGGCTTAATTTAGTTTATAAACTCATAGGGACTAAAAGTGCCAAAAAGATAAACTAGAAATGCCTTAAGTAAGTTGTTAATGAAAATTAGAAAGGATAATATAGTTTAGGGGGCATTTTGTGTCACAAATCAAATTTGTTAATAACAAACACCCCCTTCCCATCACCTATACACACACATAAACACACTCTAATTTTTCCCTCCCACTCTCTTCAAATCGTCACCTTCAATAACCTTCATTCCAGTAATTTTCAAGACTTGAGGTTATCTATAAATATTCTCCTTACTATCTAAACAACTCATAATCGAATGGAATTAGGTTGAATCACGAAGTATTGCTCGAAATCCCTAGAAATTGGTTTAGGGTTAGTGAAAATCAAAAGTGGACCAAATCCAAAATTGATTGAGGGGTTTTGATACTTAAGAGGTGTAGATTGCTCGAATATAACTGTTTGTTATGGGGTTAATAAATGGTTATGATTTACTTGATTCTTAGTTACGAAAAATTAGGTTTTAGGGGATGACTTGAAATTTATTATGGTTTATATTTAATATATATTATTATGCTTATGTGAATGCATTTGAGTGAGAAAATCCATGTCGTGTATTTAAATTATGTGTGCTTGAGCCAATCGAGTGATAATTTACTCATTTTTGTCTTTAAGTAAAAATCTTGTGGTTAATTCATGTTATAGGTGACATATGTTGCTTATATATGCTTGGTTCATGTGTATGTGTGTTGTAAGAGCCAAAAAATTAAAGTTTGTAAAAAATCAAAAATCTATAGGGCGATTTATACGTAACTGAATATAGACGGCGATTTATACGTCCCTATAGGCGGCGATTTATACGTCCATATAGACGGCG
>BQNB010065489.1:5074-28942 GCA_026074375.1 Tanacetum coccineum
TTCACAATGAAGATGGAAATCCTGCTAGAGCCAACATCAAACAAGCTCTAGGTAGGTGACTTGTGCGATTCTACAAAAATCAAACTTGTGTCAACTGGAAAGAAACGATGGTGCGATTCTACGTGAATCAAACTTGTTCCAGCATAAGAATTGACGGTTATGAACATTTGACAACCAATCAAAACTATTGAAGTTTTACAATATATTTTCATAATTAACACTTAGACTGATTTTTCAAATCAATTTTCTCTTTATTGCTAACTGTATCATTATAGGATCATTTAAAGATGGAGATGGAGATGGAGATACCCAGTTCCAGTAATGTCAAGTTAATAACCGAATGCCCAGACACGACCTACACTTGTTATGAAGTTATGAAAGATCTCATAAAGGTGTCAAAGCTTCCGCAAACTCTGATATCATATTCTTCTTCACAAGTGCACAAGATGGCAATAAATTACTAGATGATGAGAGATTAAGTTTGGCTGATGATCTCAAGAAAGCTCATGATCAAAATCAAAACAAGTCAAAGTGAACAAGCTCAATTGTTATCTAAAGATCACTACAACAAAGTACTAGATGTAACATGAAGAATCAAAAGACTGCAAGCTGTAAGAGCTTAAGTCTAGTGTTTTCAAGGGTGACCTCCCTTAGGGGGAGATTGTTAGATATGAGTAAAAGACTCGGTCACCCCGTATATTTATTGTTTATAATAGTTCGTAGTTTAATAGTTAATCGTATGTCTTTCGGTTTTAAGCCGGGTACTAATACCCGGTATTTTGTAAAAACTATATAAGCCTCTTCCAACTTTGGAAGAGGCAAGCTAGTCATTTTCACTTTTCTTATTAAACACATTTTCTCTCACTAGAAAATCCCTCTCATGTGTTTCTCTCTCTAGAAACTAGCCCAATCACAAGAATCATCACCGTGTTATGAATTAAACGATCCTACACTTTAATTGAAGAAGCTCTATCCTGGTGGAATTCTTTTGCCCAACCTATTGGGATAGAAGAAGCTTACAAGATTACCTGGGTTGAATTCAAGAAGCTTTTGATAAAGAAGTATTGTCCCCGAACTGAGGTTCAGCAGTAATGGAAGATGATTTTTACCATCAGACCTGTGAGGGGAATGATCTCAAGACAATGTGAGCAAGATTCCAAGACATTGGCAACCCTTATGTCCACTTGGTGCCAGATTTGAGAAAATGAGAAGTTTCGTTGGGGGGATTGCCTTCGAAGTATTAACGGGGTATGTTTCTTTGCCTCTAAACTTCAAACTCTAAAGGAAGCCATTAACATAGCCCAGAGGCTAATGGATCAGGTAGCAAAGCACACTCCTGTGCAAGTATCAAGTGATCACAAATGAAAGTTTGATGACAGAAGAACTTTCAACAACAACAACTACCGTAACACTAACACCAACAACCGCTATAATAATCACCAACCATAACAGAACAGAAGACAGGAAACCTTCAGGTCTTATGCTGTCACTCTAACTGAAAACAATGGGTATACTAGAAACTGTCCTTTATGTAAGAAATGTACTATGCATCATATAGGACCTTGCACTATTAAATGTAATACTTGCAACAAGGTGGGACATCTGACCAAGAACTATAGAAACAAAGGGCCAGCCACTGGAAGTAATCTGCTACCAGTGATAGTTACTTGCCATGCCTGTGGAGAGAAAGGGCATTATGCAAATCAGTGCCGAAATACCACCAATAACAATGCCTAGAGAAGAGCCTACATGCCGAGGGATAAGAATGCTCACCAAGACTCGAACAGAGTCACAGGTATGTTCCTTCTAAACCAACATCTAGATAGAGTATTATTTAATTCTGGAACCGTAAAAGCTTCGTATCCATATCTCTTGCCTCTATGCTAAATATTCCACCCATTACAATAGATACCTTTTATAATATTGAAATGTGACGGGAAATCAAAAGTAAGAACAAACACCAATTTGCAGGGTTGCTACCCCCACCCCCCATGACCTGTTAAACTAACCTTTCGAAATTGATCTTATGCCAATCAAACTCGGTAGTTTCGACGTTGTCATTGGTATGGATTGGTTATCCAAGTATCATGCTAGAATTATCTGTGACGAGAAAGTCGTCCACATCCCTATCAATGGTGAAACTTTGATCATCTGAGGTGACCAAAGTAAAACCTGACTAAGTCTCATATCTTGTATAAAAACCGAAAGGTATATATCCCGAAGTTGTCAAGTTTTTGTAATCCAAGTAATGGAAAAGAAGTCAGACGAGAAAAGACTAGAAGATATCCCAGTAGTTAAAGAATTCCTATAAGTTTTTCCTAAAGACCTACCTGGCCTTCCTCCCGTTCGCCAAGTAGAATTCCAAATCGATCTAATTCCAAGAGCGGCACCTGTAGCCCGAGCACCTTATAGATTAGCTCCTTCATAAATGCAGGAACTATCTAACCAACTTCAAGAGTTATCAGATCGAGGTTTTATCCAACCAAGTACTTTGCCTTGGGGAGCTCCTGTCTTATTTGTCAAAAAGAAAGATGGATCTTTTAGAATGTGTATCAATTATCGAGAGTTGAATAAACTTACCGTAAAGAATCGTTACCTATTACCCATGATTGATGACTTATTTGACCAACTTTAAGGTTTGAGTGTCTACTCGAAGATTGACTTTAGATCAGGCTATCATCAAGTGAGAGTAAGGGATGAAGATATTCCCAAGACTGCTTTCAAAACAAGATACAGACACTATGAATTTCAAGTGATGCCATTTGGTTTAACTAACGCACCTGCTGTATTCATGGATCTCATGAACCATGTGTGCAAACTATACTTGGATAAATTTGTGATAGTATTCATCGATGATATTCTCATCTACTCTCGTAACAAAGAAGAGCACACAAATCATCTGAGAATAATCTTGGAATTACTCAAAAAGGAGAAACTATATGCTAAGTTCTCCAAATTGCTGATTCTGTTTTATATTTTCGTGCAATTTTCTTGGGCACTTACATAACTTTGTTCAAGGACTTCATGTTGACCCCGCCAAGATTGAAGCAGTTAAGAATTGGACATCTCCTACTACACCCACATAAATACGTCAATTCTTAGGACTTGCCGGCTATTATCAGAGATTTATCAAAGATTTCTCGAAGATTGCAAAGTCTTTGACTGAATTAACCCAGAAAAACAAGAAGTATATCTGGGGCGAAGACCAAGAGTCGGCTTTTCAACTACTAAAACAGAAGCTATGTGAAGCTCCAATCTTAGCATTACCAGAAGGAAATGACAATTTTGTTGTTTACTGTGATGCATCCCATCAAGGTCTGGGAGCGGTGTTAATGCAAAGAGAGAAGGTTATTGCATATGCATCCCGACAACTTAAGCCTAATGAAGAAAACTATACCACTCATGATCTCGAATTAGGAGCAGTAGTGTTCGCTCTTAAAATTTAGAGACACTATCTGTATGGCACAAAGTGTACTGTGTTCACTGATCATAAAAGTCTTCAGCATATTCTTGATCAAAAAGAATTGAACATGAGACAACGCCGTTGGTTAGAATTGCTTGCAGATTACGATTGTGAAATTTGCTACCATCCTGGAAAGGCAAATGTCGTAGCAGATGCCTTAAGCCGGAAGGAACGAATCAAACCACTCCGAGTTAGATCATTAGTTATGACCATTCATCCAAAATTACCATCACAAATTCTCAAAGCTCAAACTGAAGCACTCAAAGAAGAAAACATCAAGGCTGAAAACTTACGAGGAATGGATAAAGCATTTGAAATACGTCCTGATGGAACTCGATGCATTAAGAATCGAAGATGGTTACCACTCTTTGGTAATCTGAGAGACTTAATCATGCATGAGTCCCATAAATCGAAGTATTCCATTCACCCAGGTTCTGACAAAATGTATCAGGATCTAAAAAAACTCTATTGGTGGCCTAATATGAAGGCAATATTCGCTGAGTATGTTGGCAAGTGTTTAACATGCTCTAGAGTTAAAGTAGAATGTCAGAAGCCATCTGGCTTACTGGTGCAGCCAAAGATTCTTATGTGGAAGTGGGAAAGAATAACAATGGATTTCATCACAAAACTGCCCAAAACATCAAGCAGACATGACACAATCTGGGTCATTGTCGATCGCCTTACCAAATCCGCACATTTCATCCCTACCCAAGACACAGATAGTATGGAAACCCTTACAAGATTATACATAAAGGAAATAGTCTCCCGACATGGAGTGCCAATATCTATCATCTCGGATCGTGACAGTCATTTTACATCCAGATTCTGCCCAAAATATCCCCCCCCCTCCCCCCCAACACCACACCACCACACCCACCCCCCCCAAAGCCCCCCCACACAACCCCCTCCCCACAAAACCTACACACACCACAAAAAAGAAAATAAAAAAAAAAAAAACATAAAAAAAAAATAACATCCTAAAATAAAATAAAGTATCAGGATCTAAATGAAATTACTATTGGTAGCCTAATGAAGGCTTGATCCATCGCTGATATGTTGGCATGTGTTTAACATAACTCTGAGTTAAAGCAGAATGTCAAAAGCAATTCGGGTTCTGGTGTTACACCCCACAAAATTTAAACAACGCAGCGAATACCACTTGGGGTGCTACTTCATAATACCACAGCGCTAGATTACAATGAGAACGACCCTAAATGTGTCGTTTGTAAAAACAATCTCGTTGATTTTCCGAAATCAAAAATTATTAAGTTGTCCCATAATTGCATAACAATGAAAGCTTGAAATAGGGGGGGGCAACACATCGAGATTTGATCATTTGTAGAAGTATGAAATCTTGTCAAGTTTGACTCCAATGCTTCAGATTAATCCAGAATTTTATTCACCTGAGAAAAACCATGCTTAAAAAACGACAAACATTAAAGCTTGGTGAGTTCATAGGTTAGTTAGATATGAAATAAATAACCAAAGGTTTCAAAGTATATATGACCATTTTATTCTTAAATGTCCTTTCAAAATATATGTATGATTTTTAAAATCAACAGTTGCAAAACATGCCAGACCATTTAAATCTCCAAATAGTCGCCAAAACGTATAACCTAGGACCACAAGATTTTTCCCGTGATAAAGCAAACTGCAACTATCACCAACATATAAACTTCCCGTGATGGAACAACAAATGCAAACATCACGAAACACTAATTACGTTTCCTAAGCTCATGACACTGAAGCTCGACGATCTTTCTTGCAATAATATATATTGCAATTTCTGCCCCGATTAGATGTCTAACCCGAAACATCTCCAAATTCGACATGCTATAACGTTCGTTCCCGGTGATAGCTAGTCACCCGAACGGGGAGGTCGTTTCCCAAATAGATCTATTTATAACATTCGCGCTCACATAATGTAATTCACAACTACATCTATGCAATTGACAGTTCATGATAAAGGGGCTCAACTTGGGTTATCGCTACTTAGGCAACACGTAATCATAATATAAAATTGATCCACTTGTGTTCCAATTTATAAACGATGCATATTTTCTCCCAAAAATATACTTAAACGTTTATCCAAAACGGAGTAAAGGAGGGATATGAAACTCATAATATCCTTTAAAAACAATCACATTGTTATAAGATAATCCAGTAAGTAAAGAGTTTGTAGACAAGCATGATTCCCCACTCGCTGGGTTTTATAAAAAAAAAAAACAAAAACATTCAAAAGATTGAAATGGCGAGGTTATGAACTCAAATTGATGGTGAAGAATGATTGGCAGATAGGCATCTAATATGCACAATACGAACGGAAGACGAAGCTGCTTGATCAAGAAGTTGCAAACTATCTTAACGCTAACGATCCTAGACTAGGGGATAATATATTTGGGTTTCCCGATGAATAGTCACATCAACGCGACACATTGATAAAGATTTAGATTCCCAAGTTGTAATAGTTTGGTGGTTGGTTAAATAAATAAATTGAAAATATACGCAAAGTGTGTAATCTATATTCGTTATATATTACATATGAAAAATAACCCTTATATAATTCTTACCGTGAATTATATCACAAAGACGATCAATCCAAAGATTAATGAAAAGTATATAATACCTTACAGGTATTATATAATAAATGTGAATAATTAATTAAATCAATTAGTTTGACATTACTTTAATTAATAAGAAGACTTTGTATAAAGGTTGACACATGTCTTAACGTTAGGAATTAATCAAACCACGTTTGTAACAGTTTATAACAATTATAAAATATAAATAATATTTTATAAAATATATTTCGTTTCTTCGACGGCTCGTGTCTAAAACAGTTGTCTCATTGTAAAGGTATAGTTTTCGTTCATTGGTCGGGTTATTGTATAATACAAGTTAATGTATCTTTTAAAATATAATATATATATTATTATATCTAGATTAAACAAGATAATAATGTTATATTTATTTAACCGTTTAAACCACCAATATATATATTTATCCGGTTTTAATATTTGTTAAAACCTTATGTTATTTTCATTTGTCGTCTCATGTGAATCAAACGAACCCTTATCGTTTATTATTAATAAGGAATTCGAAGATAATAACAGTAGGGGGGGGATGCATTTTATTTAACCAATTAAACCCACCCATTTATGTCAAGAGTTTATATTTATAGACTATGATATATTTATTTGCCGTTTCGCTAAAACCAACACACCATATATTATTAAACCTAACGAACCTTGTTGATTGTCGATAACAAATAAGCACCCTAACGGCTGTCACGGGCAGCCAAACGCACCTATTTGACATGATTATCACACCCAAACGGACCCTAGGTGATTTTGCCCCACCAAACGGGCCCCTTTACTGTTTATATTCCAACACAAACACCCCTAGCTGCTGCACTATACCAAACGGACCCTAATTTGCTACAAACCAAACGGGCCCCGCTGTGGTGAAACCAAGCCAACAAACACCCTTAGGGCGGTGGGCTGCACCAACGCAACCCAGTGTGGTGGATGCCTCAACGTAAAAACACAAATACAACACCTATGCACAATACAAACTCAAACGCACCCTCTTTGGTGGCGATACAAACCACACGGACCCTTTTTGGGTGGTGCAAGAAAAACCAAACGAACACCCCTTGGTGGTGGTGGTTCATTACCACCAAACCAAAACCACCCTTGGTGGGTGGTGGCTGTCACCAAGACAAACACCCTTGTGGTGTTGTCTCTGCCAAACGCACCCCTTTTTCTGAAACCAATCCCGAGGCACCACACTCCATGGCTATTTTTTTTTGACGAACCAAACCACCCATCGTGGTGGTTTTCACCACAAAAACAAACACACCCTTCATGGTTGTTACACGTGAAACAAACGCACCCTCGGTTTGCAATTTTAAACCAGACGCTCCTTGGTGGCGTGGTCGCAGGTGGCGGATGTGATGATGGATTGATGGTGGTATGAGGTAGGGTAATGAGTGGAGAGAGTGGTCCACGAGGTGGTGGAGATGGAGTGGGTGGCATGCATCGGCTTGCGGCGTTTGGTTGGTGGTGATGTGGGGTGGTGAGCGCGTTGGAGAGGAAGATGTGCCATGTGGGGGAGAAGTGAGTTGGTGAACGGGTAAGATCGGGGCGGGTGACAAGAATCAACTTTGTTGTTCGCTGGAAAAGTCCGCCGGAAAAGTTTTCCGGCGGCAGCAACTGGTGGCCGACGGCGGCATGGTGGCCGACGGTGGGTGGCCGGCTATTGAGAGAGAGGGAGTGAGGAAGATGAGTGTGTGTATTATTTTGATAGAAATGAAAATGATATATAAGTTTTTATTTATATATTAAAACTTTCATTTAGAAGTTGACAAAGTTTATATAGTTGAGGGTAAAAAGATGTAACTTTTTAATTTACTTTTTGTTAGAAGCGGTGTTCGGGATCATTTGAGCGACTTAACGTAGTGATTCAACGCACGGATCTCTGTGCCATTGTTGTTTAGAATCATTTTTCTGGATAAAAATGAGTTTTCACTTTGATAACTTATTATAATATTTTATACAATTTAATAATATATTTGTTATTTTATTTTGTGGACCTGGTTACGCATTGTCATGAAATTAAAAATGGATTTTTACTCGAATATTGCGTACTTCAATAAACAGTTACTATATTAAAATGTTAATAATTTTTCTAAATATTTAATTTAATAAAACGTGATATAATTAAATGTAAATTTATTATTTTTGTGTTTCTAAAATCTGGCGGAGTGCATTTCAGTCCCCTTAAGGACTGTTTTCGGGTCTCAGTCAAAACTAAAAAGTTGTCAGGGATGTCGTTCTACATCAAATTGCTTTAGAGTCCGAATAATGAAAACGTGATTTAGCTGCTCGTTTTTGATAAATCAACCTAGGAATTAACAGTTATCTCCCTTTAAATTATGTTTCGATAAAAAATTACTGGTTACGCGGTTAAGTTGTCGTGGATCGCTTTTTATCGTGAAAAATATAAGACCAAAAAGTCAAAAAGTCCAATGTCAAGTAGATCCTAAAAGGTCAAAGGATATAATGTCTTTCGAATTTTCGAAAAATTCTCGGAATGTTACAGTACCTACCCCTTAAAGAAATACATAGTCCCGATGATTAAATTTGTGTTATCTGATTGTGTGACCAAGGAAAGACTTAAGGTTTAATAACTCGTTCTAAACAAGACGCTGATAACTTTATTCAGCAAAATTCGGTGTTTCTACGCTTCTTACATCTACCAAAAATTTTGGAAGGTTTGTCCGGATATTTTATCATCAAAATGGGAATCTCAAATAGATCATTACAGATCTTATACTGGTATAAACCGCGTTATAGGAAAAGCTCTTTATAGTGAATACCTCAAGAAAGGTATATCGCTCGTGTAGTATGTTTTGTATATGTCTCTATTATCCGAGGACGGAGTCTCGTTTCTACTATCTGTAAGGTTCGATAATTCACATCAACGTGGCTTATGGATGTAAGTACCCAACTTACTTGGCAGTACTTAATTAGTATCATGACTTAAAATTGGTGTACTAATTTGTCTGCTATGAGTTAATTCATCTGAATACTAATATCGGACATTTGACTTATCTTGTTTTAAGGGGGTTTCATCATTAGTTGTTAAAGTTTTTTCAATCTGGGACCACTCCTGGGACACAAGCTACAGCAACCATAACGACAATAACTATGACAAATGGTGATGGGATGCAGAGGGTGAGGACACCCCCTACCGAGAACAACTATACCCAGATTAAAGTTCAATAAAATGAGGAGGAGCTCTGTGATGGAGCTTATGCGATAGACGGCGGATTATGGTACTCAGTCGTTAGTTCGAGGAATCAGCTCCATTAGTCAGTGTGTAAAATCTGGTTAGTTCCACGAAACTGTTCATGCGAGGTTGCAACGGCAAGAGTTTATTAACTAAGAATGAGATAAGTAGTCTCAAGTGAAGCCTTATAGATTCTGCGAGGGTAGAACACGATTGTGTTTCTAGACCCTTTTCAAATAGTTTCTGGCGATTTTCGAATTTAGGGTTTTATTAACCCCCCGTGTTCATATCGGATACCCATTAAGCCCACTATTTATAATTCATTATTTGCATAAAGAAGCCGTCCTAATTTATGTAACTAATCAATTGATAAATTATGGTTCGGTGATTTAATTTTTTATTTAAATGTATGAGGCGTTTCCCAATCCTGTTTAATTAAACTGATTATAATTCATCCATATTAATTATTTCCCGATGCAATCACAGTACTCAGATAAACTTCAGAAAGGTGATGGATGTCAGACGATGCATGTGCTCTAATGAGTATGGGACGAGTGTTCCAAACTCGTCTTCGGAGACAGGGAGTAAAAACTACCCAAAAATATATTCCTAGAGTTCAAGATAGGTAATGAGTACCTTGGTTAGAGTAACCCAGGTAAAAGTCTCGATGAACCAGTTCAAACATTGACATTTATCATATAATATAATCCTATTACAAGTCCAGCCCATACAAGACTTGTAATACTTTGAGATATAAATAATCCCTTTTAAACAGAAACTGTGACGGGCTTTGTTAACATAGCATATTATCATAATCAATCCTCATATTACAAGGTCCCGACCATACAAGACTCGTAAGACTTAGAATTCATACATAATATCCCTGTAACAAAACAATTATGCGGGCTTCCGTGTAATACAATATAGTTAAAGTTATGAAGAAATAATGTCATTAGAGACCATTGTTCTAACTTACATGCACTTGAGTAACGAAATGAAACCATTGTTGCATCTCACAAATGTCTAGGATGGTAAAATTGAGGACCATTGTAATCCACAATGTCTGAGGTATATTAAGGACCATTGTGCAACTACAAACTGTCTAAGAAGTAGAAAGAGGCCATTGTATAACTCAACCAATGTCTGAGGTATAATTGAGAACCATTGTGCAAACTCACAATGTCTTAAGAATTGCTCTCGATATTTAATAAAATAATCTACTTATTAATTTAATACGGGCGATATTACGCAAAAGATGTAAGCTTATATTTAAATAAGGTATGTCACATAAGTACTTATTGGGTTCAAGCAAGTATGTAAGCACATAAGCATGTATACGTGTATGCACTTTGAAATTTTTTGATGTGATGCATTGTTTGTGAAAGCGGTTATTGTCTAGGGTATAATATGCATACACTATTCTCTAAACCAGTGCTCTGATACCAATCTGTAAACACCCCCAAAATTTCAAACAAACGCACGGATATACCACTTTGGGTGCTACTTTCATAATTACACAGCGCTGATACAAGAGATGACCCCCTAAATGTGTCGTTTGTAAAACTATCTCGTTGATTTTCGAAATCAAAATAATAGTTGTCCTTATTGCATCACATATGAAAGCCTTGAAAGCAACACACGTGATTTGTCAATTTGTAGAAGTATGAAATCTTGTCTATTAGACTCCCTAATGTCACATAAGAATATACAAGCATTTAATTCACCTGAGAAAAACATGCTTAAAAACGTCAACTTAAAGTTGGTGAGTTATAGGTTAGTTTAGGTATGAATATTAACCAAAGGTTTCCACTGTAATATGATGACCATTTAATTTCTAATGCCCTTTCCAAATTATATGTATGATGTTTTAAAATAAACAGTTGCCAAAAACAATGCAGGGCCATTTAAATCGCCAAATAGTCGCCAAACGTATAACCTTGGACATCTAGATTTTTACACTTGATCAAGAAATCTGCATATCTTTCTACCAAATCATATAAACTTCCCGTGATGAACAACAAATGCATACATCAGAAACACTAATTACGTTTCTAAGTCCTGACATATGAAGCTCGACGATCTTTCTTGCAATAATATATATTGCAATTTCTGCCCCGATTAGATGTCTAACCCGAAACATCTCCAAATTCGACATGCTATATACGTTCGTTCCCGGTGATAGCTAGTCACCCGAACGGGGAGGTGTTTCACAAATATGATCTATTTTTAACATTCGCGCTCACATTTTTTGTATTTCAACAAACTACATCTATGCAATGATGTTCATGATTAGGGGCTCAACTTGGGTCTCGCTACTTAGGCTTCACGTAATCATAATATAAAATAGACTTCCTTTGTGCCATTTATTAAATCGATGCATATTTTCTCCAAATATATATATAAAACCCGTTATACAAAAAACGAGTAAAAGTCGTGCCTATGAAACTCATAATATCCTTTAAAAACAATCACATTGTTATAAGATAATCAAGTAAGTAAAGAGTTTGTAGGCAAGCATGTATTCCCCCTCGCGGGTTTATAAACATTCAAAAGATTGAAAATCGAGGTTATGAACTCAAATTGATGGTGAAGAATGATTGGCAGATAGGAATTCTAATATGCACAATACGGAACGCGATAGACGAAGCTGCTTGAGAAAGAAGTTTGCAACTATCTTAACGGCTAAGATCCACTAGCTTTAGGATAATATATTTGGGTTTCAGATGAATAGCACATCAACGCGACAACATTGATGAAGATTTAGATTCCCAAAGTTGTAATAGTTTGGTGTTGGTTAAATAAATAAATTGAAAAATATAACGCCAAAGTGTGTTATATACTCATATTCGTTATATATTACATATGAAAAATAACCCTTATATAATTCTTACCGTGAATTATATCACAAAGAAGATCAATCCAAAGATTAATGAAAAGTATATAATACCTTACATGTATTATATAATAAATGTGAATAATTAATTAAATCAATTAGTTTGACATTACTTTAATTAATAAGAAGACTTTGTATAAAGGTTGACACATGTCTTAACGTTAGGAATTAATCAAACCACGTTTGTAACAGTTTATAACAATTATAAAATATAAATAATATTTTATAAAATATATTTTGTTTCTTCGACGGCTCGTGTCTAAAACAGTTTGGTATATGGTAAAGGTTTTGTTTTTCGTTCATTGGTCGGGTTATGTATAAACAGTTATGTATCTTTTAAATTATAATATTATATATTATTATTATATCTAGATTAAACCAAATAATAATGTTATATTTATTTAATCGTTTTAAACCACCAAATTTGATATTTATCCAGGTGTAATATTTGTTATATTCTTATGTTTTTTCATTTGTAGTCTCTTGTGAATCAAGCGAACCCTTATGTTATTATAATATACGAATACGAAGATAATAACAAACGTATTTATTTAACCAATTAAACCACCATTTATGTCAAGATTTTATATTTATAAGACTTTATGATATATTTATTTGCCGTTTCGCTAACCAAA
This sequence comes from Tanacetum coccineum, assembly GCA_026074375.1. Taxonomy (NCBI): domain Eukaryota; kingdom Viridiplantae; phylum Streptophyta; class Magnoliopsida; order Asterales; family Asteraceae; genus Tanacetum; species Tanacetum coccineum. The sequence goes on from BQNB010065489.1 coordinate 17,859, forward strand.
CACACCCTATATATATAAAACCAAACGAACCCTTGTTGATTGTCGCTAACCTTAACGCACTCCTATACGGCTGTACGGCAGCCAAAAGCACCCCCAATAATCTTGCATGATTATAAAAACCAAAAGGACCCTAGGTGATTTCTGCCCCAACCAAACGCCCCTATAACTGTTTTATGTCCAACCAAACACCCCTAGCCGCTGCCTATAACCAACGACCCTAATTTGTACAAACAAACGCCGACCAAGCTGTGTGAAACCCACTAGCCAACAAAACACAACTTAGGCGGTGGTTGCCACCCACCGCACACCCGTGTTTGGTGGCTCGCCACCGTCAAAACAAACAACCCTATCATCATTTAACCCAACGCACCCTCTTTCTGTGGCGTAAATACCACACGGACCCAACTTTTTGGGGTGGTGCAAGAATAAACCAATCGAAACACCCCTTGGTGGTGGTGGTTTCATTACACCCAAAACAAAAACACCTTGGTGGTGGTGGCTGTCACCAAGACAAAACCCCTTGTGGTGTTGTCTTCCAAACGCACACTTTTTCTGAAACCAAACCCGACGCACCCACCCCCCCACCCCCGTCTGTTTTTATAGCCGAACCAAACCACCCTCGTGGTGGTTTTCACCGCAAAATCAAACACACCCTTCGTGGTTGTTACATGCCAAACAAACGCACCCTCGGTGCCATTACTAAACCCGACGCACCTTTGGTGGTGGTCGGTGGCGACTGTGATGATGATGATGGTGGTATGGGTCGCGGTAATGGAGTAGAGAGAGTGGTCACGAGGTGGTGGAGATGGTGTAGGGTGGCATGGCAGCGGCGTGGTGGTGGTGACAGTGGGGTGGTGGCGCGTGGAGGAGCGAGTTGGGGTGGGAGGGACGGACGGGGAGTATGGTGAACGGGTAGATCGGGGTTGACAAAGAATCAACTTTGGCGTGCGCCGGGAAAAGTCCGCAGGAAAAGTTTTTCCGGCGGCGGTATCTGGTGGCCGGCAGGCGGCATGGTGGGCCGGTCGGTGTGGAGTGGCCGGATATTGACGAGAGTGGGAAGTAGCTGTGGAAGATGGTCTTTTCGTAGGTGTCTGGGTTATTATTTTCTGATTGAAATGAAAATTATATATATGTTTTATTTATATGTTAATACATCTCATTTAGAAGTGACTAGTTTTAAATAGTTGAGGTAATTATAAATTAAAAAGTAGTAATTTTTTTATATTATTTTTGTTAGAAGCCGTTAGTTCGGGACTTCATTTGAGCGACTTAACGGATGATATCAACGCACGACGAAACTTTGCGCCCGCTATTGTTTTTTCGAATCATTTTTTCTGATATTAAAAATGAGTATTCTCTTGATATAATATTTCATTAATTATTTTTAACATTTAATAAAATATTTTGTTATTTATTTTGTGACCCTGTGGGTTTACACATTGTGTGAAATAAAATAATGGATTTTTACTCAAATATTCGCCTCTACGTCTTCAAATATAAACGTTACTAAAATAAAATGCTTAATTAATTTATTAAATAATTTATCTTTTCTTTACATAAAAACAGTGATTAATTAAAATGTTAATTTAAGTATTTTTTTGTTTCTAAAATCTTGCGGCGGGGCATTCCCAGTCACCTTCTGACTGTTTTCGGGGTCTTGGTTCAAAACTAAATAAGTTGTCAGGGATGTCGTTTTACTCATTTGCTTTAGAGTCCGAAAATAATGACAAACGTGATTTAGAACTGCTCGTTTTTGATAAATCAACTTAGGATATATATATATCTCCTTTAAATCTGTTCGAAAAATTAGCTGGTACGCGCTGATGATCGCTTTTAGGTGAAAATAAAAGACCAAAAGTCATAAAAGTCCCAATCAGATCCTGTAAAGTCAAAGGATTTAATCGTCTTTCGAATTTTGGAAAATTCTTCGTTGTATCATCTGGTACACCACAGTTTCGTATGTGAAGTGGGAGAGAATAACAATGGAATTTCATCACAAAGTACCCAAAACCTTAACGAACATGACAACAATTTGGGTCCTTTGTCGATCGCACTTACCAAATCGCACATTTAATCCTTACCCCAGAGGACAGGATAGTATGGAAACACTTACAAGTTGTACATCAAAGAGGTTAGTTCCCGGTCATGAAGTGAAAGTTACCCAATAATACATCATCTGTTCGTGACAGTCATTTTGACATCCAGATCTCTGGCAATTCATTTCATCAATGCTTTGGGTACTCAATTAGATATGAGTACGGCATATCATCCTGAAACCGATGGACAAAGTAAAAGGACCATCCAAACACTTGAAGACATGCTTCGAGCATGTGTTATAGATTTTGGAAAAGGATGGGAAAAACACTTACCATTAGTAGAATTTTCCTACAATAACAGTTACCATGCCAGTATTAAGGCAGCATCATTTGAGGCACTTTATGGTCGAAAGTGCAGATCACCTGTTTGTTGGGCCGAAGTTGGAGATGTTCAACTTATAGGGCCAGAAATAATCCATGAAACTGCTGAAAAGATAGTGCAAATTTGACAACGCTTGCAAGCTGCAAGAGATCGGCAAAGAAGTTACGCCAATGTAAGGCGAAAGCCTTTAGAATTTCAAGTTGGAGATCGAGTTATGTTAAAAGTGTCACCTCGTAAAGGTGTCATCCGATTCGGAAAATGAGGAAAGCTTAATCCTCGGTACATTAGACATTTCAAAATCCATGAACGGATTGGCCCAGTAGCATATAAACTTGAGCTTCCTAAAGAGCTCAGTAATATCTACAATACTTTCTACGTTTCTAATCTAAAGAAATGCTTATCTGATGAATCCTTGTCATTCCAATGAAAGAGCTTCGACTCGATGACAAACTCAACTTTGTGGAAGAACTAGTGGAGATCATGGATCGAGAAGTCAAGTAACTGAATCAAAGTCGTATTCCTATAGTCAAAGTAAGATGGAACTCTAAAAGAGGACCAGAATTTACGTGGGAACGCGAAGATCAAATTCGTGCCAAGTATCCACATCTGTTTTCAAACATCACTCCGGCATCCAACTAAATCTCAGGACAAGATTTCTTTTAAGGGAGGGAGATTATAACAACCCGTAATTTTCATCAATGTAATTATCCATCTATTAAATTAGATGCACTGTAATATCCATCTATTATATATATACCACCTTTTTACAGGGAAATTTTTTGCTTTATCTCATTATGTAACGTAACTTGCATCTCTAAAGTAAACGAGCTCACGCAACCTACCTATGCCAATTCTATCTATGTTTATATCATGTAAACATCCTAATGTGTCAAGTCTATATCTTAATATCATTTTTACCAAGCACATTATCCATTTAACGTACCATTTACAACGTTATATCAAAATAGACTTTATCCGTTAACGTTTATATCAAAACCCTAATTATATGTAATTTATACACATAAAATGAATGTGCAAGCCTTCAAACATGTGTACAAGTGTACAATGCACCACATTTGAATATCTTTTCCCTCCTAAATCAAGTTACAACTTTCTAAAGCCCAATGTACAAGTTCATAATGCAAGAAAACCAAACTAGGTCATTTTACCTCCTAAATCACTTTAGTTTCTTACTATCACTTTAACACAAGGTACAAGCACTTAATGCATGACTTCTAAACCCTAAAACTAAACCCCAAGTCATCTTAAAACCCTAATCTAAAACTAAACCTAACGGGGAAACCCTAAAACCCTAAATTTCACTTTAAATCAAAACTAAATCCTAAACCAAAAAACTAAAACCCTAATCCTAAAACCATAACCCTAATCCTAAACCTAAAAACAATAATCCAAAACCCTAATCCATAACACTAAACCTACTATACACCCCCCCCCCCCCCCCCCCCCCCCCCCCCCCCCCCCACCCCCCCCCCCCCCCCCCCCCCCCCCCCCCCCCCCCCCCCCCCCCCCCCCCCCCCCCCCCCCCCCCCCCCCCCCCCCCCCCCCCCCCCCCCCCCCCCCCCCCCTCCCTCCACCCCCCCCCCCCCCCCCCCCCCCCCCCCCCCCCACCCCCCCCCCCCCCCCCCCCCCCCCCCCCCCCCCCCCCCCCCCCCCCAACACCCCCCCACCCTAACTCGAATTAAAACCCTAAATCCTAAGCCAAAACCAAACCAAACCCGACACCCCTTTTATTCTATTTTTGACCCATTTTAAACCAACCTAGCATCCTAGCACCTCTATGACCTCACCACCATGTCACCAAGCAAGCAACCAAGCACCTCCATCACCACCCTTGGCCACCAAGTTTGGCCTTGTCACCTCCTTGTCACCCTTGTCCATTCGCACCCTTCCAACACTCCCCACCTTGCATTGCTACCTTCCTAGCCTCCCATACTCATCAATAGGCTTCCTTAGTCACTACCCTAGAACCTTGGCCACTACTCCAAGCCTCAAACCTTGGCCACCAAGGTTTTGAGCACTATATATAGCCAAAACATACAACCCATTTCAAATCACACCTCAAAACTCATCAAACACACTCAAATGGAGTTCTAGCCATTCCCTAGCAGTAGTAGAAGATCAAGAGAAGCCCCAAGATCAGAATTGAAGCCAAGAACCAAGAGAAAGAAGCCCTTGAAGTCATTTCTAGGCGTACGAACCCAAAAACCCTATTTCGACCCATTTTAGCTCAAGTAAGCTCAAAATCTTGTTCAATAAGCTCATAATCTATTTTAGAATGTTCATAATACTCTTAAGATCATATATAAACTCTTGTTTGAAGCCTTGAATCCTCAAACCCATGTGTTTTTTATTAAAACCCTAAAAATGACCCGTTTTGATTTTCTAGCTAACGAATCCTTTTTCTAAACTTTTGTTATGTTAGAACATCTTATTTTAGCTTATTTTAATAAGCTATAACCTGAAAATATCATTTGGAACCCTAAAATAAGCTTGCATGGCTTTTTGGACTTGATTTGCAAATGTTTTCATGCATAGGGGTATATATCGTAACTTTCTAAAATTTATAACTAGAGGGGCTGAAAATGTCATTATTCCAAAGTTATAACTATAAGGACCTATCTTGCCAAGTTTTAAAGTTAAAGGTTTAAATTATATATACTTTATATATAAAGGACTAAACTTGTAAAAGTTTATAAATCGAGGGTATATATTGCCATTTTTGCAAACTTAAAAATATAAAATATAATATTTTTATATAAATTATAAAAATATATATTAATATTATAAAACTCAATTTTATTAAAACAAAACTTGACCATTAATCGTTATTAATCAACGATCGACACATTTTAAATCAATTAACGTTATATATTTACGTAAATTTATCATCGACTAGCTTTTGAAGAAACTTAAAATCTTATCGTATCACGTTACTAGGAAATTTCATGTGAGGGGTTCCATTTGGGTATTTGTTTTGACGAGTTTGTTGGGTTTACGATTTAAAGTGCCCTGACTCCTCAAACGATACTACATGGCCTCTGGATTATGATAGCCCGAACAGTGATACAATATTTCCATAAATTAATAAATCAAAGTAATACGTTAAACTTTATGAAGTTTTAAAACATAAACCATCACACTAAGACTTGACATATTACCCCAGGTTGCGTGACGAGGTCGATAACTTTCACCTGAGATACCTTTTGCACATCATTTAGATTTTCCCTGTTAAGGTGTGCGTTCGAAGGTCAATGGGTGCAGGTTCCCTTGGTGGGGTTGAGTTTAGGGTTGCTTTCGCGCCGGCAGGTCCGACTCGAGGATGATGGGAGGGCGTGTGGCGTCCCGCGTGTGGTTGGGTGAGTTCATAGCCTCGCATTTTAAATCTTCTAATATTTCATAAACCCGCGAGGGGGATACATGCTATAAACCATGAATGCAAGTGTTTTTCCAACTGTATGCTATCCTGATATATTATTGCCTAAGTCCTTACTTTTTCCATTAAGACCCCACTATCATGAACCGTTAATTACTTTTCGGAGTAAGCGCGAATGCTGTGAATAGATCTATTTGGGACTGAACTCCCCCGTTGGTGTACCTATACTTTCTGGTAACCAAACACACTTCATTTGAATCACTATGCGGGTGTTTGGCAAAGGCACCCGTTGGGGCAACTACTTGTGATTATTGATTATCTTAAGGTCTCGGTGTCATGAGCTTAGGGCAATAATACTGTTTTCTATAATAATTGTACTCATTGCAATTATTACACTTATGGGTGTATAACAACGTAACCCACTATTGAACTTGTATTCAAACTGTTTAACATAAACCTATGAATTTCACTCAACCATTGTGTTGACCTTTTTAGCATGTTTATCTCAGGTAACTGAGCATCTTATGGCACAGAGTGGCACGAACTTGAAGATGGCTAAACTGTTATCATTCAAACTTTATGTTTTCATGTAGATTTTGGGACCTCTGTTTGTAAAAACTCTGATGAAATAATGAATGATAACTTATCTTTTAAAAATGTCTCTTTTGAGTCGTTTTCTATGATTATGACTGTTGTACTATGAAATAATACCCCAGATTAGCTTCCGCTGCTATATGTCAAAAATGGGGGTGTTATAATTTTGCCAAAATCATGCATGACGAGTTCGAAATGAGTATGATGGGGGAACTAAATTTTTTCTTAGGACTACAAATAAAACAATTAGAAGATGGTATATTCTTTAATCAATCAAAATATATAAAGGAGATGCTTAAGAAATTTGGATTAGAAGACTCTAAGCCAATGAAAACTCCTATATCCACGGAAACAAAACTCACAAAAGACGTAGAAGGTGAGTCCGTAGATAACACCAAATATAGAGGTATGATAGGAAGTTTATTATACTTAACGGCAAGTAGGCCCGATATCATGTTTAGTGTTTGCCTTTGTGCACGCTTCCAAGAGGATCCTAAAATCTCTCACCTTGAAGCGGTTAAACGTATCTTCTGATACGTTAAAGGCACTATGCACTTAGGATTATGGTATCCTAAGGGGTCCGGCATAGAAACCATAGTATATGCGGACTCTGATCATGCGGGAGATTATGTGGACCAAAAAAGCACTAGTGGTATTTGCACGTTTATGGGATGTTGTTTAACATCTTGGTTCTCAAAGAAGCAAACCGCTCTTGCTATTTCCACTACCGAAGCCGAATATGTAAGCGCCGGAAAGGCATGTCAACAAGCACTATGGATGAAACAAGCTCTCGTAGACTATGGCATTAGGTTAGATGACATTCCTATAATGTGTGATAACAAAGGGGCTATAGACTTAAGCAAAAATCCCGTACAACACTCTCGTACAAAACACATTGAGATTCGTCACCATTTCCTTCGTGACAATGTTCAAAAAGGAAATATTTCCATAGAAAAGGTGTCATCGGAAGATAACATTGCCGATATTCTAACTAAACCCCTTAAACGTGAGCCTTTCAATTACTTACGTCTAGGTCTAGGAATGATGGAACAAATTGATTAAATGCTTACTAAGTTGTCCCATTACCATAAATGACTGATAAGGAACTTAACAGTAAATAAGAACAATGAACTGAAATCAAAACTGAGATGCCAAAATCAAAAAGTTAAGAAAAAAAATTTGTCAGATGGGCGGCCCCCTTAATTCTCAATGGGCGGTCCCTTTAAAATTAAAGGGGTCGGCCATACAATTAAGGGGACCGGCCATCTGACAGTAAGAATTTTTTTTTTCTTTTAATCTGAGTCTAGGATTCTATTTTGCACAAAATTAAAATTGGGAACTTATCAAAAGAATTATTTATATACAAAATTACATAACCTTGGTTTAGTCAAGACTCAAGACTTTCTACTTAATATATATATATATATATATATATATATATATATATATATATATATAAGTCCCAATACATTTTAACAAAATCCTTCTCACGACTAGGAGTACATGAAAAATCTATTTTCATAATTGTTGATATATGCTAAAAACATTTTTCAAATAATACATAATGATCTCGCATTTGTTGCCAAAATATATAATCTAATATATATTTTGACAATCTTGATTGAGCAACATTGAATCAAGGAGCACTTGGATTATTTCTTAGGTTTTCTTTTCTTAGAGTCGAAATAATCATTACTCCACATTTGTTACATATAGGCACACACTAGGTTTATAAATACAAACACAAATCTCATTTTAATATGTCTACAACACATAAGATTTGTTTAAGAAATCTTAAGAGCATTACAACTATCAGGAGTAATAAAACTACTTGTATAATATAATTTCTATTGAAGAGTTTATTTCTCCTTCATGCATGCTTGCTTACATTTTTTTTGCTAAATGCCTTTAGAGTTGATCATGTTTAAAACAAAATTAGGAATTTGCTTGCCTATCCTTTTGCTTGCTAAATGTTGTAGTTTTAGGTGCCATAAAAACTAGGACTTGCTGCAAAATGGCCACAAAACAGTCCACTTTTTTACCATTTCCTGAAACAAAACAAAAACCTGGTCTTTCTGGTCTTTTCAGGTGGCGGCCCCCTTAAATCAAAAGGGCGGTCCCCTTAAAATTAAAGGGGCCGGCCATACAATTAAGGGGACCGGCCACCTGAAGCACGTATTTTACTGTTTCTTTCTGCTTTTTGACCCTCTTTCACCTAGACTTAGCTATAATTTCCCTGAACTCACCAACATCCTTTAATTGACTTTCAAACAATGTCCATCCTTCCTTAATTACACCATTCTCTTAGTATAAATCAACCCTCATCCTCAACACATTCTCCACACTCATCTTGCCTTCTCTAATGTCTTCCCCTCACAAAAACTTACCCAAACCTTCAAGAGTTGCCAAAATATCCGTAAGACCCGTTTAGAGAAAGAAGTTGAACTCTTGTAACACATCAAATGTGGATGATGTTAACTTACCTACTCAAACATCCAAACCACAATCTCCTCTCAATCAACCATCTCAAGAGAACTCTCCTACCACTCAAACAAACCATGATTCTCTACAATCTCACTCACTTCCACTTGGTGATTCTTGCAACACTAATAATGGACACACTCCCTCTCTACCACAAGACATCAATCAACCTCAACTCACACAACCTCCATTCCTTCACTCACTCATCAATCCACATGTTGCTAATATGCTTCATGCTCAATCTCCACCTTCACCTCAAGGTGACAACCAAACTCAACCTCCACTTCCTCCATCTCCAAGTAGAGAAATACTCATGAATGACATTAATCAACTTCAAGAACTATCAAACCTCCTTGCCATGCATCTCTCACAACGTAACACTCCCTCGTCTCCTTACTCTCCAAACTTACCTCACACTCTCAACTTGGATCAAGTTGAACACCATGTTGGTTATTGTCCTTGTTGCATATTCACACAAAAACAATTCCTAACCTTGAGTGAAGATATCAATTGGATTGAATTTCTTCTTACTCGACCACAACCACCACCTCAAGTCCACCGAGACTACCCTCCAACAACCACCTCCGCTCCAAACTTTCCACCAACAACCAACTAAGCATGATACATGCCGATTTTTTCTCACTTTCAAATAAATGACCAACCCTCTCCTTTTGCAAGCAAGTCTAATGGTTTCCTATGGAAATTTAGAAATATTAGGACCTTTGTAGTTTAACTTTTATGTATGTTGTACTAATATGCTTCAAGCATATTATTTCTATTTTATGCATGTATGATTAATGAATGATCTTTGGTATTATGCTTTAAAGTGTAATTTTTTTTGGTTGATATCTTGCATTTTTCCTTTCTTTGCTATATGTTAGAAACATCGGTGTTGTTCCTCTAACTTGTTTTTGTAGCAAAGTTACCATAGCTCGATTCCTTGGTGCCCTCGAACGAGGGGGAGTACACATCAAGGGGGAGCATTTATTCTGTCGGTTTTACTAACATTCATCGACGAAGCCTTTTTGATTCTACAAAAAGGGGGAGAAATGGAAATAAAACTCACTAAATACTTGTTTAAAAATAATTTTACATTTAATGAGTTTAGATTTTGTAATCATCAAAAAGGGGGAGATTGTTGATAGAAATAATGCCTAAAAACGTTATTAATATTTTTCGACCTCTCTACGTTTTGATAATCACAAAATGTAAAAACGATTAATGAAAAATTATTCGTAAACAAGTAATTAGTAGTAAATTTTCATTTCAAAAATTTAATCACTTAAAGGTATGAATAAATAAATGCTTAATGCATTTTATGATCAAAAGAATTTTTTATTTAACCTCACATTTTTTATAAAAATGTCACAAACATTTTTATAACTTTTACAAAACATTTTTAGATTTAAAAGAAATGTTTTATTCAAATAAATATTTTGAATTCAAATTTTCTACCTAAAAACGGCTAGAAATGTTCCAGAAAACACCTCCCCTGGAAAAGACAAAAAAGGGAGCGTCCTGGCCTGGCCGGACCCCTTAAATACACGGGCGGTCCCCTTAATTATAAGGGGGCCGGCACCCTAATTAAGGGGACCGGCCAGACAAAGATTCCCCCCAGATTGCCTATAAATACTGGACTATTCCCCACTGTTTTTCTCACCTTTTGCACTCATTCTTTTCTGTCTAAAATCAGTCCACACATCTCCTACAATCCTTTGATCATTTAATCTTAAGCTTTTGTTTCTAAGTGATTCAAGTTTAATTCCTCAAGTGCAAGAGAAGAATACTTCTTATCATCAAGTCAAGAAGTGTTATAGTTTAGTTGGTGTTGTAGTGAAGTTGTGTTATATCGTGTGTAACATTTCTCAATTTCAAGTCATTTTACTACATCTATTATTCTTCACTATTTATTTTGGTCTGACACGCGTTTACTTTTAACGATTACTTTAAGCTAAACCTCATAGACTAGAAATAATCAAGTCCATGTAAACGGGTATCAAACAATTAAACGTTTGCGTCAGTCAGGTATTAAATAATTATTCTAAGAATAATTATGGTCTTTGATTATTTTATGTTCATCGGTTACGTGAAGCGTGTACGTCTCGCGATAAAATTACCTTTAGGCATACCCGGAGCCACGTAAATTAATCTACGCTTCAACAAAAGCCTATCTTTATATCCAATGACTAAAGTTTTA